>JASDDO010000022.1:479895778-480059293 GCA_030015575.1 Agapanthus africanus | reverse complement strand
ACATCCGAAATGGAAGAAATGAAGACCTGTGAGAACATTCAGTTGCTCAATCGTATGCTGCCCGAAAAGAATCTCGGGCCCGCGAACAGTGGGTCGAATAGAAAAGATAAGGGGAAAGAAAAAATCCTTGAGGGCATCGCCTTAGATGATCAAGTCGTCAAAGAGCTGACAGCCAAGGGACTCGCCAAAGACAAACAAGGTGGATTACAACGTTCTGGCACACTTGAGGAAGCTATCTTCGCAGCTAAGCATTCTCGATGCCCTCTTGTTATCAAAAGAAGAAAGAGATTCTCTGATCAAGGCGTTACAAGAGCCCGAACAGTTCCAAGCTTTCCTCGCCGAAGAAAGATGAAGGACGAGCTGGAAGAAGTGCGCACGGCCGATATCACCTTCGGCGATGAAGATCTCCTCCTCGGGACGTGCGAGCATAACCGTCCCCTTTATGTCTCCGGATACTGTCATGATATCAAGATAGGCAAAATCCTGGTCGACAATGGGTCCTCCGTTAACCTTCTCAATGTAAGGGTGTTGAAGGAGATATGCATGAGCGTTCAACACCTCGCTCGGGATAAGATCACTATCTCCGGGTTTGACTCCCAATCATCACGGACGCTCGGGTCTGGGATACTGACGCTGTGCTTTGGGCTGCTAATCACCGACATCAAATTTCACGTCGTTGACGCCAAGACATGCTACAATGCTCTGCTCGGCAGGCCTTGGTTACACGAGTATAACATCATCCCTTCTACACAATATCAGTGTATGAAGTATTTCAAGGATGGTCTCGAGTATACCATGACAGGGGAGTTGAATCCGTTCTCCGTGAACGAAGTCCGCAAGTACGAAAATGCTAAGTACTTCCTGCCAGATTTCGAAGACACAGAAAGATGTCGCAAGCCGGAGAATAAGCAAAAAGCTATCACCACCATTCCGGTCTTCGGGAGTGATACTGAGGAGGAAGAAGAAAAAGTTTATTCAGGGCCGCCCCAATGCAACAAGCCGGGACCGTCCACCCTATGTTGATCTTCGGCAACGACTCGGAAGATGAGGTCAATGCCGTATTTTCCGTTCGGCCATCAATACAAGCCTTCGCTGGCGATGATCGGAGTTTGCGAATTGCCATGGTTCCGCAAGAGCATTACAAAGAGCTTGACGCGCTTGATACCTATAGTGTGCAGGAACTGCAAATATTCTACGTCCCTCACAGGCGAAGGGATGAAAAAGCGATCCTCTTTTATCGATCAGCGGAAACCAAAGTGGAGAAATAAATTTGGCATGGTGCTGATTCTACACTTGACAGGCTCCATCCCATCCGCCTGCCCAGATACTACACAGACGGATTAAAAAGACTGTTGAGGTGCCAAGGCGTACCCTTCAAACAGACTGCTCGACAAGCCCAGTTCTATAACAGGATCTGGAACGTCCCGGAACTCAACGAAAGTTGCCCAACGGGAAAATGGAAAGGATCGGGCTTGGATATGTTCAAACCAAGAAACGGGAGCGATTTCGCGGCTGCTACGTCATACATGACTTTGATGAAGAAGGAGATGCTCTGTGGAGGATGCTAACCCTGAACCAAAACGAGCTCCCGCCGTGAAAATACCAAGACCGTTGTTCGAAGAACAAATGGACAAGCTTATAAGGGAAGCGGGTCAAAAGGTCCGAGATGACCATAATCGCGAAATGGCCATCTACGAGAAAGCCAGAACGCAACGCCTCCTTCACCAGGCTGCAGAAAGTGACAATGCCCTTCGTCGCCAACCCGTCACAAAGAAGACTCAACGCAGAGGCTAAAATAAACCCAAGAACGGAAAAAGCGTTCGACAGCGACAAAGTGGGCCCAAAAAGCCTCACGATCGAGAATTGGGCAGCCTGGATTCGTCTCTTGTAAAGAAGATGGGTCGAGCGTATTCTTTTTCCAACACAAGACAAGGAAGATACTTGATCTTGCCATAAAACATCAAATGATTACTCTCCCGGAGTCTAAGCACCCCGAGCAAGCAAGCAAGGTCTCTCACCCGGATTATTGCTCTTATCACCGAGCGAAAGGACATCCTCTCGAAGACTGCTTCACGTTCAAAGACTGGGTAGAAGACCAGTATCAGCAAGGCAGGTTCGCTCTATCCAGCAGCTGGAAGGTAACCCCACCACAGAAGCATGAACCGAAAGCTACGTATGCGGTGAGAGTAGAACTAGACCAACATCGGTCTTGGAAGCGATCTCATACCTGTCATGCGATAACGCTGTCAGAAGAAGAACTCGAGAATATGGATGGCCTTTCTTGGTGCTTCAAAAATGATGAAGATGAGTTGATCTCAGAATTTCCACCGGCGCCAAAAGAACTGGAAGATGGGATACATACTACTGCAGATAACCTCAGAAAAATCGACTTGGGAACGGCTAACGACTCACGGCCGACGTTCGTCAGTGAACTGTTGTCTGAAGAAAGGGTGGCCATGCTAAAAGACGTGCTCATGCAGTATAAAGACTGCTTCACATGGAACTATTCAGAGATGCTAGGACTCGATCCAGAGATCGTTGTGCACAAATTGGCGATATCTACGGACGTCAAGCCAGTCAAACAAGCGCCGAGAAGGATGCGGCTCGAGCTTGAGATGAGCATCAACGCCAAGGTCAAGAAGCTAATCGACTCCGGCTTTATCCAAGAGGTTCAGTACCCTGATTGGATTGCCAACATCGTCCCAGTGATGAAGAAAAATGGAACGGTGCGCATATGTATGGACTTTCGGGATCTCAACAAAGCTTGCCCAAAGGACGACTTTCCTGTACCGGTCACTGAGCTGATGATAGATAATACGTCCACTCACGAAGTTTTCTCCTTCATGGACGGCTCGTCAGGATACAATCAAATAAAAATGCATCCCGAAGATCAAAAGCATACCGCTTTCTGGACTCCTTTGGGCATATTCTGCTATAAAGTGATGCCTTTCGGTCTAAAGAACGCAGGCGCCACCTATCAGAGGGCCATGACGAAGATTTTCGATGACCTCATACATGAAATCATCGAATGCTATATTGACGATCTTATGGTGAAAAAAAATCATACGAGGAACATTTAGAACATCTGAAGATCGTGTTTCAGCGCCTTCGGAAATACAACTTGAAGATGAACCCTCTCAAATGCACATTCGGAGTTTCCTCAGGCAAGTTCCTAGGATTCATCATCCGACACCGAGGCATCGAGATAGACCCGTCGAAGATCAAGGCGATTATGGAAAAGCCCCCGCCAAGAACTCTCAAACAGCTGCGGTCTCTTCAAGGAAAGCTCACATATATCCGGTGATTTATAGCCAATCTTTCTGGCAAGTGCCACCCCTACAGTCGCCTGATGAAGAAGGGAATCCCTTTCGTCTGGGATCACAAATGCCAAAGCGCACCGAACGAAATCAAGCAATACTTGCAAAATCTGTCGGTGCTGACTGCTCCGGTCAAGGGAAAGCCTCTCATTCTGTATACAACCGCCATCGAGGGTTCTCTAAGCGCGCTGTAGGCACAAGAGAACGACCAAGGGAAGGAGAGAGCCCTCTACTACTTGAGTCGAGTTCTACTGGGGACAGAAATCAATTACTCTCCCATCGAAAAACACTACCTGGCGTTAATCTTCACGATAACGAAGCTCAGACACTACGCGTTGGCATATGTGGTCCATCTCATATCAAAGGTGAATCCTCTCAAATATTTGATGTCGAAGGCCATATTAACGGGACGGCTCGCTAAATGGGCCCTCCTCTTGATGGAATTCTCGATAAAATATCATCCTCTCAAGGCAGTGAAAGGCCAAGCCATCGCCGACTTCCTTGCCGAGCATCCTATACCTGCCGATTCACCCCTAAATTGCGAATTGCCTGACGAGCACGCATTTGACACGATCGACGGTAAGAGAAGAAAGAGTGACACCCGATGGGAACTCTACTTTGATGGAGCGTCTTCCATGAAGAAGTAAAAGAACAGCTCCCCCATAATCAAATCAGGGGTAGGCCTCATATTTGTGACCCCACAAGGAGGGATAATGCGCTTTGCCTTCTCCTTAACAGAGCCGAGGACGAATAATGAAGCCGAATATGAAGCTTTGATAGCAGGCCTTGAGATCGCTGTCAACATGGGAATCGAGAACCTCCTTATATACGGAGACTCCCAGCTGATCGTTAGTCAAGTAAACGGCGACTATCAAACGTGCAAACCGGAGTTGGTAAAATACGGTGAAAGAGTGCAGCAACTGCTGACTCAAATCCCCGCCTATGTCCTGGAAAGCATACCGCGTGCGGAAAATATCAAAGCAGACGTGTTAGCCAAACTAGCTAATGAACTGGCCAACGAGAATCTCGATGGCGTGAGGATCGTTATGCAGAGTCGTCGGGTTCTTGCACCGGCAGAAATATCTCCAGAATCATCCGAAGAAAAAGGAGCGACCGAGCAAGCGACCCTACAAATAAAAGACCAGGAAAAGGCTATGGATTGGAGAGAAGTCTTTATAGAGTACTTCAAATCCCGTCGAACTCCTTAAGATGCGTCCTCAAGACATCAGCTCATGAAACGGGCTCTATCTTTTGCCTTCGTCAATGATACGCTGTATAAGAGATCATTTGATTCTCTGTGGCTAAGTTGCCTGGGACCTGAAGAGGCAAAGAGAGTCGTCCAAGAAACTCATGACGGACTCTACGGTTCTCACCAAGCCGGGCCGAAGATGAAGCTGAAGATCAAACGGATGGGTTATTATTAGCCCACGATGATCCAGGACTGCCTTGAATACGTGAAGCAGTGCTACTTGTGCCAGATTCACGGGGACTTTATCCACCAGCATCCAAATCCACTATATCCAACGGTGGCTGGCTGGCCGTTCGAAATGTGGGGAACCGACATAATCGGGCCCATCGAACCAGCATCGTCTAGAGGACATCGGTTCATACTGGCAACAACCGATTACTTCTCCAAGTGGGCAAAATCAGATGTCATTTATCGGTTCGGCATTCCACGACGGATTATCTCCGATAACAGGCCAGCCTATAGAAGCCATAAAATCAGCCGCTTCGCACAACAGCATAACATAAACTGGAGATATTCATCGGCCTATAATCCTCGAGCTAACGGTCTAGCTGAGGCTTTTAACAAGACCTTGACAAAGATCGTGAAAAAGATGGTGTCTCGAAATAAGAAGGACCGGCACGAAAGACTGCATGAAGCTCTCTGGGCATATCGAACTACGTTCAAAACAGACACGAACACAACGCCGTATGCATTGGTATTCGGCACAGAAGCAGTACTCCCCCTCGAGATAGAGTTACCCTCTCTACGAGTGGTCATTCACTATGAGCTAACAGACGAAGAAAATGCTCACCTTCGGCTTGAGGAGCTCGACGCCCTTGATGAAACCCGTCTCATGGCGCAACAAAATCTGGAGGCTTATAAAGCAAAGATGACGCGCTCATATGAAAGATTGACTAGGCCGAGAACATTCCGCCAAGAGAACTCGTGCTTGTGGTCAAGAGACCCATGATCCCCAATCGTGCCAAGCGGGGGAAATTCGAGCCGAACTATGAAGGCCCGTACATCATAGACAAAGTTTACCAGGTTGGAGCCTATCTACTCATGGACATGCATGGTGAAAGACCTTTCAGGCCAATAAACGGTCGCTTCCTACAAAAATACAACGCCTGATGAGTCACGGCCTAGGTCAACAATAGATGACAACGCCAATGTCCGCTCGCTATCTTCCTAAGCCCAAACTCTATAAGTAGTAGCAGGCAACGGACCGAAATGTCCTAAAACTAACGATGGACCGAAATGTCCTAAAACTAACGACGGACCGAAATGTCCTAAACCTAACAACGGACCGAAACGTCTTTAAACTAACGATGGACCACTATGTCCTAAAACTGGCTGTTGACCGAGACGTCTATAAACTACTACGGACCTCAGCATCCCAAGGCTGACCAAAAAAAAAGTACGGTAGGGTGTTTTTCGTCACCCCATTGAGATGGGAATACGCGCGCGCTTGTCAGGAGCATTACAGATTCCCCCTGCCTAAGGTAGGCCGGGGTTTAATGATTGTGGGGATCTGAATCTCCGGCAGCCGCGGACTAAGCTGCCGTTAATTACCCCTCGCCTTTAAAGCGAGGGAACCTCCGATTGACGGGTTAAACTGGTCATGCGAACTCAACGTGCAGTGTTGTGTTTTGAAGGGGTTTTGGATATATTGGGGGCCCCGCAGAGTTTTTACGGGGGTCCCACTACCCGGATAGCGGGCTGGGAGTCAAGGGGGCTAGCAGCCCCCTTACGGGGTGCGGGGCAGCGCCCCGTTAGAAATTTTTTTCTAACAGGGACAGTGTCGTGGAGTATGTGTGTGTATACATATGTATACATATGTATATATATATATATATATATATATGTGTGTGTGTATATATATATATAAAAAGAGGGGAGGAAAGGCATCCAAGGGATGCGTGGGGGCCAGCGCCTTGAGCGTTGTGCGCTCTGATGCTGTGCGCTTGGGCGCAAGCGCGTCACGTGTCGGCGCGTGGGCGCTTTGCACGCCACGTGTCGGCACGTGGGCGCTTTGCGCTCGAGCGCCGGGCGCTCGAGCGCAGGCGCGCCACGTGTCGGCACGTGGGCGCTTTGCGCTCGAGCGTCGTGCGCTCGAGCGCAGGCACGCCACATGTCGGCACGTGGGCGCTTTGCGCTCGAGCGCAGGCGCGCCACGTGTCGGCACGTGGGCGCTTTGTGCTCGAGCGCAGGGCGCTGGCGAGAAAAGGGGCTTTTAGCCCCAGAACCAGAAGCTATGCTTCAGAAAGGAAATATTTATTATATATATATATATATGGAGTTAGACTCCTAGGATGTTTTGGGGTTGATGAAAAGGGTTCTTCTTCTCCTCTAGTTGTTGGATCTTGAAGATCAAGAGATGTGGGATTTTAAAAATCTCTTCATTTTGAGATATGATGGTAGATCCAAGTTCCTCTTTATGGGTTTTATGGTGAAAAACTATTTGGTTTTGAAAAAAGAAGAGTAAAACTCTTGATTTAATTCAAAAGAAAGAAGAAGGCTTGGAACCTTCAGGGAAGGGAAAGAGGCAAAAGCCCTAGATTTTTTAGGGAAATGAAAAGTGTATTACTTTATTCATCATCATGTTGCCTTTTATAGGCTTACATATTTGCATATAGCCCCTTGGGCTTTTCAAAATGGTATTTTGCCTATCCCATGGCTCATGTGCCATTTCATTTTTGCACATAAGCCATGGGGTTACAAAATATTGGCTTTATGCCCATTTTGCATACATTCATGTATAAAAAATTACATAAAAATTATTTATTATATGATTTTGTTGTTGGCATGGGGAGGCTGGCCGCGGGCTCGACTTGGGCATGGGCCCGCTTGACCTAGGCTTGGGCCCACCTAGCTTGGGGTTGACCTTGACTTTGACTTGGTCAACCGGGGTGCAAATTTTGACCCCAACAGGTACGTCGATAAGCGAAATGGGCACGGATGAAAACCCGAAAAGGCTTCATGAGTAAAAACAGCAAGACTACCGGCGAGTTTTGTGAAAACCCGAAAGGGCGCAATCTCGTTAAAAGACACTTGCAAGGTCCTCTCGACCCTGTAAGGAGAAACCACCTGCATGAGATCCTTACGACTCACAAAGGAGAAACACACTTAGGGATCCCTGTTGGGGTAAAAATTTACACCCCGGTTGAACGAGTCAAAATCAAGGTCAACCCCAAGCCAGGTGGGTCCAAGCCTAGGTCAAGTGGGCCAATGCCCGGAAGCGAGCCCGAACATGAAGCGGCCGGCCTTCCCCCATGCCAAAATAAAATTTTTGTAATAAATAATTTTGTTGTATTCCTTTTATTTTATTTTATTTTATTTTATGAATAAATGTAAGAAAATGAGCATAAAGTCAAATTTTTGTAAATCCCATGGGTTATGTGCAAAAAGAAATGGCACATGAGCCATGGGATAGGCAAAATGCCATTTTGTGAAGCCCAAGGGGCTATGTGTAAAGTGTATAGCCTATAAAGGCAAGGATAATGAAAATATCCCAACAATTTTTTCTCTCTCCAAAAGAAGAATCCAGATCTGAGATCTTTCTCCTTCCTCAAGGTTCTAAAACCTTCTCCTTTCTTTGGAATTAAATCAAAAGTTTTACCCTTCCTTTTAAAAAACTAAAAAGTTTTTCACCACAAAACCCACAAAGGGGGACTCAGATCTGCCATCAGATCTCAGAAAGGAGAGATTTTTAAAATCTCACATTTCTTAATCTTCAAGATCCGGACAATAGAGGAGGAAGAAAGAGAACCATCTCCGAAAACCCCATTTTGGGGAAGACCCAGGGCTCCAAAGAAGAACCCCTTTCATCAACTACAAAACATCTTAGGAGTTTAACTCCACTTTAAATCCTCTTTTGGGATTTTAAATCCTATTTCTGGGGCTAAAAGCCCCCTTTTCCTCGTCGGCGCCCAAGCACCCAGCGCCCACGTGCCGGGCACGTGGTGCGCCAGCACTCGAGCGCCTAACGCTCAAGCGCGCAGCGCCCACGTGTCGGACACGTGGTGCACTGGCGCTTCAGCGCACAGCGCCTAGGCGCACTACGCTCAAGCGCGCAGCGCCCACGTGTCGGACACGTGGTGCGCTGGCGCCTCAGCGCCCAGCGCTCGCGTGTTAGGCACGTGAGGTGCTGGCCTCACGCGTCCTTTGGACGCTTTTTCCCTTTATATATATATATATATATAGACACACACACACACATACTCCATACTAAATATACCTCCCCCGTTAGAAAAAATTTCTAACGGGGCGCTGCCCCGCACCCCGCAAGGGGGCTGCTAGCCCCCTTGACCCTCAGCCCGCTATCCGGGTAGCGGGACCCCTGTAAAAAACTCTACGGGGCCCCCGATATATCCAAAAAACCCCTTTCAAAACACAAAACATGACACTGCACATTGAGTTCGCATGACCAGTTTAACCCGTTAATCAGAGGTTCTCTCGCTCCAAAGGCGAGGGGTAATTAACGGCAGCTTAGTCCACGGCTGCCAGAGATTCGGATCCCCACAATCATTAAACCCCGGCCTACCCTAGGCAGGGGGGATCTGTAATGCGCCTGACAAGCGTGCGCGTATTCCCATCTCAATGGGGTGATGAAAAACACCCTACAGATTCTGGCACGCCCGGTGGGACCTTTCTCTCCTCCCATATTTCGGGTTAAACGTTCATGCGAACTCAATCAATATATATAGCGATTGTTTGTACTGAAATAATGTTTTTTTTCATGCAGCAATCAACTTTCAACGACGATGTCTTCTAAGACGAATTCAGCTTCCTACACGACCCCGATCTCGTACTTGGTCAAGATCAATGCCCGCGTGGTTCTCCCCGCCAGTCTCAGCCGGCAATGGGAAGAGCCACCCCATCAATTTGGTTCCGTCATCATCTATCCTGCTGGAAGCGCTCATCTGGCGGAGGTCACGGCAAACCAAGCGGCCAAACCGACCTCAAAGGGTAGGAGGCCGAACGTTGTGGTCGCTAGAGCATCCCACCCCAAAAGCAAATCTGTATTCGAACGACTCTCCACTGTTCTGACTGGGGGCAAGGCCGTCTATACCAATGAGGCTACGAAGCATCTCCAGCAAGCTCAGATGGTGCCCTTGACAATCGCGCGAGCAGGAATCTTCTCTGGGCTCTCTGTCAATCGTCCTACGGCGTCTTCCCGAAGAGCCGAGGCCTGCCAAGTGCTTAAAGCAGAAAAGTTAAGGCAGAAGCGGCTCAGGTATCGAGCCAACAAGAGGGTCAGGAATCCGGCCGGGTGGAGTCGTGTGAGATTCCAAGAGCAGAGTCATCCTGCGACGACGACAGAATCGGCCGTAAGAATCAGCAATTCCTTCCGACCTCTGAAATGGGTTCAGAAAAATGCCATGACCGCCAGAATAAAGAAGACAGCGGTCCGAACGTCGCTATAAAGAGATGTGTCCTGGCCCCAACAGAAAAAGTATGACACTGTCTCTTCAAGAGTCTATCAGGCGCTCTGTGCCGCACGAAAGCAGCGGGGCAAACCCAGAAAAGAAGCGCCAGCACCATTCAAGAACCTGGTCAGGCCAGCCGCCTTCAATCGACTGCCTGTTACCGAAACAGGAGGGCCAAGACAACGATCCGTGAAATCAGCCGCCGATAATAAAAAGACGGCTGGATATGTTATCCATACGGTCTATATGGCGGGCGGGCGCCCCAGTGACAACCTTCGCAGCAAAAGCAAGGATGGAGCCACCACATCCCAAGTCCAATCTGGCTTGAATGTGGTTGCCTCTTCCCAAGAACAACCTCCTCCGCTGGATGACGAAAACCCTCTCAATGAGGACGATAGGCAGAAGGACCCTTCGGTCCAGGCAGAGTCAAGCTCGGACAGTGAGGAAGAGCCGACTTTCCACCCCAGGACCGCGGAGCAAGAGCTGCTTCAAGAGCTTTGAAAACAGCTCAAGAGCAAAGATAAAGAGCTGGCCAAGCTCTATTCGAAAATTGACGACCTAACGAACGTTGTGATGCAGCTTACGGCTCAAATTGCTCGAGCGCCTCCCAATCAAGCATAAGTCGCTACTCATGAGCCAGATGATGACAATCCAAAGCGGCCAGTGCCTGTCCCTTTGGGTCCAAGATTCGTCGAGCCGCACGAAAGCCGACCACATTCCGCTTCCGGGGATGCCTTGGCCCCAGATAACACTATCCCGTTAACACAAGATCGGATAATGGATTTGGTCACCAGCAAGGTTAAAACATTGGTGGCCGAAGCTGAAGCTCAGAAAGAGATTGGCAGTAGTGGGCGTCCATATCCCGCACAGTACGATCTGATCGAGTTCCCGAGCGGTTACGTCATTCCTAAGTTCGCAAGATTTGACGGGAAGGGAAATGCAAATCAGCACGTCGCCCACTTTAAAGTATCGTGTGGAAATACAGGGGGTAATGATGCGCTCCTTCTTCGTCAGTTTGTGAACAGCCTGACCGGTGTCGCTTTCGACTGGTACGCAAGTATACTAGACGGGTCCGTTATTACCTTTGCCCAAATGGAGTTTCTGTTTCGGTAAAGGTTCATGAGTGTCAGTGATAAAATCTTTATTGCTGACCTTGTGAGGACCAAGCCGGGGAAGAATGAAAGCAACACCAACTTTATCGCCCGATGGCGTAATCTCACGGTCAAGTGCGAACCGCCGTTGGAGCAGGACCAGTCCGTCAGCCTTCTCATTGGGAACATCAGCAATTGGATGGTCCCATTCTTCTGTACAGCAGGCCTCAAGACGTTTCAAGAGCTAACCAAGAAAGTCCAAATGCTGGAACGCTCGAAGCAAGAGTCTACCCCGGACTCTCAGAGAGACAAGACTTGAAAAAGCAAGCGGGACGACAACCGTAGAGGCGGGAGTTCCAGCAGTACCAATGTCTTCAATGCGTCCGACAATGAAGAAAAGCGAAGGGCGGGCGAATCCAAAACCAACCGGTCACGAAAGCCATTGCTGGGAGGAGAAGGGCCTTCCTTAGAGGAGAAAAAGAACAAAGTTTACTCTTTCAGAAGGGACAAGGTCCGTAAGATATTTAAAAATGCCTTGAACAACGGTCTACAATTGCCGGAGTCGAAAAGATCTCAAGAAGCAAAAATGACCGACAATCCCCTGTATTGCCCGTACCACCGAGTAGTGAGCCATGCGATCGAGGATTGCTATATCTTCAAAGATTGGATCGAGAAGCAGTACAAGGCCAGAGAGATCGAGTTGTCCAAAAGTGTGTTGGTGAACAATCAAGTTGCAACCACCAACTTTATACAGACAGAAGTTGAAGCCTTCTGGGAGCAGACAGCCGAACCCGCTGCCCTGGGAAATGAAACCGACTCATGGCAACCTCCTTGGAGTAGGCATGTATCTAACAAGACGAAGAAGATGCTAAAGCTACTTCGGAAAGAGCCCAGAACGGAATGGGAAGGGCAGAAGAAGCATGCCGTACCAGCTGCCAATGCGGCTCCATCAGGCTCAAAATCCAAAAAGCTCAAAAAGAAGAAAAGTGCAGCTCGGCGCGAAAAAGAGTCTGCAGGGGGATCGACCATTCAAAAGTATATCGATTCCCTCGAAGACTATGAACAGAAGGAAAGAACTCTAATTCAACTAAAAAGGTTCTTCCCTGTTGAAGCAGCGGAGATGTTGGAGAAGTTGGAAGAAGACTCCAATGAAGAGATCCCAGTAGTGACCTGCTACGCCATCCATCTTGGTAGCGACTCTGAAGAGAAGCTCTGTTTTCCCGAAGAAGACGAGCGGCCCGCCACAAAGGCCAACCAAATCCATCTTAGAAGCGGCAGGGCTCTACCGCCAAATTAGGGCAACGCCCCAAAAGGGAAGGAAAAACAATTCGCTAACGAAGAAGATGGCAGAGAACTTGCTCATGAACATTCGAGTCCTTCCCCAGTAGACTATAATGTCTTGGCTCACCTCCGAAAGCTTCCGTCTCTCCTTAGCATCTATGATGCCTTGGTTCTATCTCAAGAGCTTAGAGATGTTCTCATTCATGCTCTACAAAACCCTGAGCGGTATCAGGCTCGCTTTGCGGAAATTAATATGAAAAAGGCTCAGTACATTTTGCAAGCCGCCGCAGTCACGTTTAAGGATGAAGACTTGCTACTGGGAACGGCTGAGCATAATCGGCCGCTTTACGTGACTGGGTACAGCGACGGAGATCGGATTAATCGCATATTGATTGATCTGGGGTCCTCAGTGAACATCATGAACTTGCGGACTTTGAAGAGTTAGTCAATGGACGTCCGACACCTGTCAAGGGAAAGGATTGTCATTCAAGGCTTCAATCAAAATTGCCAGCAAGTTCTGGGGTCCATAGCTCTGCCAATCAAATTTGGGGATCCGCAGACCGAAGCTAAGATATATGTGATCGACGCTGACACATCTTATAAAATTCTCTTGGGACGGCCGTGGCTCCACGATTACGGCATCATTCCGTCAACTCTCCATCAATGCATGAAGTATACTAAAATGGCGAAGAAAGACGCATTGACGTGGACATCCAGTCGTTCAGTGTGCATGAAGTCCGATATGAAGATTCTCAGTACTTCATGAACCACCAAAATGCTAAGCTACAACTGACTGAGGATAGAGCGGCCCCAAGACTCAAAAGCAAATCTGTGCCGGCTGTCACTTTCAAAAGCAAAAACGCCCAAGTGCGCCCGCATTTTGGTAGCGACAATGATGAGTCCGACGCTGGAAGTCCGTCCTTCCATAAAACTCGCCCTCGTTTCGGTAGCGATACGGACGAATCTGATGCTGAAGGCCCATCTAGCAGCAATGTCCGCCCTCATCTTGGCAGCGACACTGAAGGGTCGGAGGAAGAGGACCTGTCTAGCAACAGCTGTGCAGATTGGACCCCCATGCAACAAGCAAAAATACGAGAGACCTTCGAAATTGCATAAGGGTCCCAAGCCGTCATAAGGGTACCGGAGCAGATGTGCAAAGAGCTCGATGCATTGTCAATCTCCACCATGGACCAGCTGAAAACTTTCTACGTTCCCGGAAGGAAAAGTGGACAGAAGGGCATCCTGTTTTATGGGTCAAACCATGTTGTGCACCCAGACGATTTATCTGTCGTGTGCCTTCCCTATGAGAGAGGCATAAGAGCCGTCCTTAATCCCAGATACTATGCACCCGAGATGCGGGAATATTTCAAAAAGTGCGGATGCCGGTTATATCAAACGGAGTCCGAAGCAAAGTTTTATGAAGGGCTATGGCATCCGCCCCAGGTCCGAGCACTCATCGATGGACGAATTCCAGACAGACGGGGCATAGGCTTCATTCAGCATGATTCCAAAGCGTGTTACATGATCCATATTGGTGAAGCCAGCGAAAGATCAAATGATGATGATGAGATAGCCGAGCCAGAAGAAGCTCCTCAAGAGCTCGAAGATGGCGGACAAGCAACCTTCAACGAGCTAGATGAGATTGACTTAGGAACGCCCGATAATCCAAGGCGGACCTACATCAGCTCACTCTTATCAGAGGAAATGAAAGCACAGATAATCGCCCTGCTGCACGAGTTCGTCGACTGCTTCGCGTGGACGTATAAAGAAATGCCTGGCCTTTCCCCTGAAGTGGTCGTGCATAAGCTGGCTATATCTCCTGATGCTAAGCCAGTCAAACAAGCTCCTCGAAGAATGAGAAGGGAACTGGAAGAAAAGGTCATCGAGGAGACCAAGAAACTCATCGATGCCGGATTCATCAGGGAAGAGAAATATGCGGACTGGATCGCATGCATAGTCCCAGTGAAGAAGAAAAATGGGCAGATCCGAGTTTGTGTCGATTTCAGGGACCTCAACAAGGCATGTCCTAAAGATGACTTTCCGCTACCGGTCATGGAAATGATGGTCGATGACACCTCAAATTATGAACTGTTCACCTTTATGAATGGCTCGTCTGGATATAATCAGATCAAGATGTCGCCTGAGGATGAGAAACACACAGCATTTCGAACCCCGATCGGAATATACTGCTACAAAGTGATGCCATTCGGACTGAAGAATGCAGGCGCTACATATCAAAGGGCGATGACCAATATCTTTGATGACCTAATTCATAAGGTCGTCGAATGTTATGTTGATGATTTGATCGTCAAGACTGAAGTCAAGGCCGGTCACATCCAAGATCTTAGGATCGTTCTCACCAGGCTGAGGGAGTACGATATGAAAATGAATCCCCTAAAGTGCGCCTTTGGCGTGTCATCGGGAAAATTCCTGGGCTTCATAGTCCGACATCGAGGGATCGAAGTTGATCCATCCAAGATAAAGGCCATCATGGAGATTCCCCCTCCGAAGAATCTGACGCAGCTAAGATCTTTTCAAGGAAAGCTTGCTTATATACGAAGGTTTATCTCAAATTTATCGGGGAGATGTAAACCCTTCTCAAAGCTCATGAAGAAAGGAGCTCCTTTTGTCTGGGGTGCCGAGTGTCGAGAAGCGTTCGAAAGAATCAAACAGTACTTATTGCACCCTCCAGTGCCGGCCGCTCCCATCCCAAATAAACCGCTGATTCTTTACACTGTTGCGCTAGATGAGTCACTCGGTGCGCTCCTTACCCAGAACAACGAGGAGGGAAAAGAGAATGCCCTCTACTACCTCAGTCGAACTTTAGTCGGGGCGGAACATAACTATTCCCCGATCGAAAAGCAATGTCTGGCTCTGATATTCGCTGTGAAGAAGCTGGGGCGCTATCTGCTCGCTCATCGGGTTATGCTGATCTCTAGGGTCGACCCGCTCAAACACTTAATGACCAAAGCAAGCCTAGCCGGTAGAATGTCAAGATAGGCCGTCATGCTACTTGAGTTTGACATAGTTTATACTCCTCAGAAAGCAGTAAAAGGGCAAGCTCTTGCAGACTTCCTCGCCGCTGATCCTATACCAGAAGGGTTGCCGCTAAATTGTGAGTTACCCGACGAACAAGTGCTGCACCTCGAGGAAGATGAGCCATGTTGGGAGCTCTACTTCGATGGAGCCTCATCAATAAGGACCTCCAGCAAATCAAGCGTCCCAGAGATAAAAGCAGGGATAGGATTGGTGTTCATCACGCCATCAATGGGAACCCTACGGCGTTCTTTCGCTCTCACCAAGCCTCGAACAAACAATGAAGCTGAGTATGAAGCTCTGATAGCTGGTCTGGAGCTCGCCATAGAAATAGAAATCCTTCGGCTATGGGTTTATGGTGACTCTCAGCTTGTCTTCAACCAAGTAAGTGGCGACTATAAGATATACAAACCCGAGTTAGCTCGGTACAGAAGCCGAGTGGTGGAACTCATGAAACGGTTCACTCACATTGAACTGATGAGAGTCCCTAGAGCGTTGAATGGAAAGGCTGACGTACTCGCTCGCTTAGCCAAGGAGCTGGCTGATCATGACATGGACGAAATTCTGATCACAGTCAAGAGCCGGCAAATTCTACCCCCGGTCTCTCTACGAGAAGAGGAAAGCACGGAACAGAAGAGCAGTCCTGCCGAAGAAGCTTCGATCATCCAAGACGAACCCGATTGGAGAGAACCCTTTATAGAGTACTTCCGATACGACAAGCTGCCCGAAGAAAAATCTGCGAGGATTCAGCTGAAGAAAAGAGCTCTACGATACGTGTTTGTAAATGACACGTTATACCGCAGGTCATATGACCAACTCTGGATCAGGTGTCTGTCATTGGCTGAAGCTCAAAAGGTCATGAAAGAAGTTCACTCGGGCGTTTGCGGTGCTCACCAATCTGGCCCCAAGATGCAACTTCAAATCAAATTGCTTGGGGATTACTGGCCCACCATGATACGGGATTGCGGAGAGCATGCAAAGAAATGTCAGATCTACCAAATCCATGGTGATTTCATTCACAAGCACCCCAATCCGTTGTATCCTACGGTGGCGTCGTAGTCCTTCAAAGTCTGGGGCACCGACATTGTTGGTCCAATTGATCCTCCGTCATCTAAAGGCCACCGATTCATATTGGCTGCAACTGACTACTTTTCCAGATAGGCTGAAACTGTCCCACTAAAAGAAGTCAAGACAGAAGATATTCTAACGTTCTTCCAGCATAATATTATATACCACTTCGGTACAGCAAGAAGAATCATATCTGACAACGGGCCTTCTTTCAAGAGCTTCAAAGTCTCAAGGTTCGCTACTCAACATAAGATAGAATGGAGATATTCCTCCATCTATAATCCAAGAGCCAACGGGCTAGCCGAAGTCTTCAATAAGACTCTATGCAAGCTCCTGAGAAAAAATGCTTCAGTCAACAAGAGAGACTGGAATCTCAAACTTCACGAGGCGTTGTGGGCATATCATACCACACACTGTACTCTAACTCAGTCCACTCCATACTCATTGCTCTTCAGAGTGGAGGCGGTCCTCCCCCTCGAAGTCGAAGTTCCAAGCTTGAGAATGGCCGTTCAGCATGAGTTGAAAGAGGAGGAAAACGTGCTCCTTCAGCTTGAAGAGCTCGACGTGCTCGAAGAAAAGAGGCTCACGGTGCAGCAAAATCTGGAGCTATACCGAGCCCAAATGTCACAGGCCTATAACAAGATGACCCGTCTCCATGCTTTCAAGATCGGAGAATTGGTGTTGGTCCTCAAAAGACCGATTATCCCCAATCGACATGCCAAGGGAAAATTCGAGCCAAACTGGGAAGGACCATACGTTATCGAGAAAGTGTTCGACGGAGGATCCTACCAACTAATAAGTGCCGAGGGGGAAAGGCCCATGCCACCCATCAATGGCCGATATCTCAAGAAATACTACGTGTGAATGCTCCAAGTCGCAGGCGAATTGAGCACACCAGTCCTACGGTCTGGATTATACATCTCGCAAAACCGTATACAATCCACGGGCGTAAACGACCCCTATCTTTCCCAAGTCCTGCCGGTGAGACTTTCTTTAAAATCCCACCAGCGACCAAAAAAAAAGGTATGTCCACAAGCAAAACGAGCACGGATGAAAACCCGAAAGGGCTCCGCGAGTAAAAACGGCAGGACTGCCGGTGAGTTTGTGAAAACCCGAAAGGGCGCAAACTCATAAAAAAAAAGGAAGATAAAACACACTCGCAAAGTCCTCTCAACCTTGTGAGGAGAAAAACCCTGCGTGAGATCCTTATGACTCACAAAGGAGAAACACACTTAGGAATCCTCACGATTCCTAAGGAGAACATACACCTGCGAGATCCTCTCAACTCGTAGGGAGAAAATGCTTTTATGAGACCCTTATGGATCATAAAATTGAAAAGCCTTAGGTGATAGGGACCTAAACCTGTCTCATAAACCATCGTTCTCCAACGGGCAACGGCAAATGATGAGTCGCTCCTGGCATTTCGCTTCAGTGTTAGCCATGCTGATGCCGACCAAAAACCAAAATTCCAAGTCCTCCCAAGGCAAATGATGAGTTGCTCCTGGCATTATTCCAGTGCAGCAATGCTGATGCCAAACAAGATCCAAATTCCAAGTCCCCAAACGGCGAATGATAAGTCGCTCCTGGTACCATATTCCAGTGCAGCGATGCAGATGCCAACCAAAATCCAATTTCTCAAAATTCTCCCAGCCCTACGGTTAGTCCCCAAATTGACTACCGTATACAATCCACGGGCTCAAATAATTCTCATCATACCCATACCACACCGCAATCACCAGTCCAGCGGTCGGTCTCCGCCCTTGGACATATGCTCCATTTTGGAAGACCCACTCATGTGTCCTCACGATACATGAGGAGAACCAACTTACAGGATCCTCACGACTCGTAAGAAAACACCTTCGTGGGATCCTTACGACTCACAAAGGAAAAACACACTTGGGAGTCCCCACGAATCCTAAGGAGAAAGTGCACCAACGAGATCCTTTCGACTAGTAGGGAGAAAATGTTTTTATGGGACCCTTACGGCTCATAAAAATTGAAAAGTCTTAGGTGATAGGGACCTAAACCTGTATCCTAAGCCATCGCTTCCCAACAGGAAAAGGCAAATGATGAATTGCTCCTGGCACATGCGCTTCAGTGTTAGCAACGTTGATGCCTACCCTAACCCCCAAAATTCCAAACTCCAATCCATAGACCCCTGAGTCGTTAAACTGGGAACAGATGACCCCTAAGTCGTTAAACTAGGAACGAGGGAAATTTCCTCATGGAAAATGATGATTCGCTTCTGGTACCATATTCCATTGTAACGATGCTGATGCCAAACCAAAACCAAAATCCCCAAATCCACTCATGGCAGATGATGATTCGCTCCTGGTACCATATTCCAGTGAAGCGATGCTGATGTCAACCCAAATCACATCTGTAACATCTTAGAATGTGATTAGTGGTAATTGTGTTTTAATGTGGGGTTTTTGGTAAAAAGTTTACCAAAACGGTTTTTAAATAATTTATCTGGTTTTATGAATATTTTATTAGAATTTATTTTGGACTACAAACACTTGTGCATGTTAACTAGGGTTAAGTCTAGGGTTAAACCATGTTTAGATGACCATAGTGGACTAACCCATTTGTTAAGCTAATTTGTTTTTAATTAAGGGTTTTAGTTTTTTTTTAAATCGAATTAGGGTTAGGGGTTGACTAGTGTAGGTGAGAGAGAGGCCATGATGGCTTGTGCCATGCTTGGCATTTAATGAGGAGAGAGGGTGAGGGGTTGACTCTCATTGTTTTATTTTCAAATACCCTTGTTTTGTTTTCCCTCACACTCATTCTCACACTTATCTCTCCCTCTCACTCCCACACACCCACAAAAACAGCAGCAGCAGCAGCACTGAAGCAGCAGCAGCAACAATAACAGCAGCATCAGCATCAGCAGCAGCTGCAACAGAGGCAACAGCAGCAGCTCAGCAGTAGCAGCAGCACTCCAGCAGCAGCAGCACACTCTTCTCCTTCTTCTTCTTCTCTCCTCTTGCATCTTAGGATCCCTTGAGGTATAATCTCTTAACTTGACTTCTTTCTTTGCTAGGATATGGTTTCTAAGCTTAAGTTTAGTGTTTATTATATGAATTAGTGCTAGTTTTGGGTAATTTGAGTGAGATTTGGCAAAGTGATGGTTTTAATTGTTAGTGTAGCCTTACTAAGTGCTGTTAAGACCAGTAAACCCAAGATTTATCCCAGATTTCAGTAAAATACCAGATTGTTTCGAATTGGTGTAACTTGGCCTTTTATTTCGACTTTCTAGCCTTTCTGGAATCTGCTCTTGACCCGGGCACTTCAGGAAAAAGTTGTGGATACTGTAGCGTAGTGACCATGTCAGAGAGACACACACAAATCACGGGGACCCTCTCCCCAGTTTGGCCGCAGTTTTATTGTTTCTGGCCGCAAATTGCGGCCAGAGGGTGGGCTTGGATGCTGGGGTTTTGTCTGTATGTGTCTGCTGTGTATCTAGGGTTTTTGGTATGTGCAACTTTTTCTGTTTTGACTCGAGTAGAAATCTGGAGTATTAAACCCTATATCGATGCTTTTTAAACTTGTGCGACACATGTGTGATCTGTGTGGTTCTGTGGTGCGCTGCGCGACACAGCGTGTTGGGTTGGTTTCTGGTGAGGTTACGCACGTCGCGACGTATCGAGTGCACGCGCGTTTAGATTCACACACGAGTTATTCTTTTGATCGATATATCACGTTTTTGCAGGATTTTCCTTATGTGTGTTACTTTATGTAAATTCTAGGTTCACAGTCGGGAACTTCGAGCGCCGCGGAGAAAGGAAAGCAGGTGGTCGGACACACCTAGCGTGAGATCACGGGTGAGTAGATGTAACATCTACGGGGGACAATCGTTTGGATGGCGCAATTCACCCGATAGTTTAAGTATTTTAAAAGATTCCTAGTGATATTAGTAATTATGAGTTAATGCTTGCATAACATCTTGCTACATTCATGCTTTATGTTGACATACATATGCGAACTCATTCTATAGGACACCTGCACCATTGCCAGGGTTTTTATATGCAGCACGAGCACTATTCATGCATACGCACACGCCTTGGTGATTGCCATGCCACAACACTAGATAACTTATAATCTGAAACATTTTCACCAGTTTTGATGCTTAAACCTGTGACATTGCATTTAAATCCCTAAAATGAAATTGTAGGATTGTTGTTCATGTGCATGTACCTCATTACACCATTTGTTCATGCCTAGTCTATTAATCATACATTGCAACTTGATTATTGATACCATATGCATTCATTATCATTGACATATGCACTTATGATGATTTCTTGAGATTTATGATATTTCTGGATTTCGGGGGAAAGCCGCAAGAATTTCTAAACTTATTACCTCTTTTAAAATATGCAAAGTTGCGGTTTTATAGTGATGTAAGTGTCGTCCACCATGAGTTTGCTGTGGTTTTCGAGACCCGTTTCGAGGAGTTGGATGAACCGTCTCGGGTACATGGTGGGCCCGGTATGGTACCCCGGGGCGAGAAGGTCGCAGATGATGGCGTTGAGCCTGGCAGGAGAGCACTACCTACCGGTGACTTTTTGGCACGGCGGATATCAAGAGGATACCAACCGTGGCCACGAGATGTTGAGATGTGGATATTTAAGATGGGTCAGCCGGACGGCTGAGGCCAGAGATATTGTGACATGGATACATGAGATTTGAGATAGTTTTGAGGTGTCGATGCTGGACACAGATTCTTGATGATTCTAGTGATGTTTTGCTGATATTTCAAAAGAGATTCCAAAAAGGAAAATAATGATTCTTATACCTACCTATTCAGATCACGAGTTGATTCATGTTGCATACATACCTGCTAGCACATTCATGTTGCATATATACCTGCTAGTATATCCTGCCTATCTGTATTGTAGATGCTAGGAAGCGCGGTCATGTGCTGACGTCAGCACGTGAAAAATCGCTGTAATTTTTCTCTTCTTCTCTGCAACCCCAATATCTCCTCTGTAAAAATTTCCTGCAGGATTCTTTGCGCTAAAAAATCTCTCCCCCTTCCAATAATTGATCTTGTGCAGGATTCTTTGCGCCGCGCTAAAAAAAATGTTTGCAAGTGATTGTGTTTACTGCTTTGCATATTTTAATTTGACTTTAAGGGGCTTTTTACACCAATCCAGATTGGGTGGGGATTTCATTACCCTTCCCAGGACCCCAAAAATCACATAAGGCATATTGCATTGACCATTAATTAATTAAAAAAGATTAGACTCAGCCCTAAGGACTTCGCGCTCAATAGGACAAAGGACTAGTTGGAGGCATCGACCGTTGATCCTAACCTGATTTTGTGGTGCCTAGGCTAGACAGCTAGTGAAAGGTAACTTTAAAAGGCCCGTCTCACGGTGATTCATGAGCGGATCCCTCCTTTCTCTACTTGTGCTTACCTGGCCACAATTGGCGGTGAAGAGACGGTTTGAGGTCCTTACATCTAGCCCTTTGGAACAGTTAGGAGCTGTCTAGCTGACCTTGGTGACCCTAGATCTAGGCTTGATTGTGCATTTGTGATTGATTGAACGTGCGTCTAAGCCTTTTATTAAAAATCTTTTTTGCAAAAATCTCCATATAAAAAAAACACAAAAGGAAAAAAAAATTTACAAAAACTTGCAACTTGTCGCTAAGAAATCCGTGCACCCCACATTCTTTTTCTTCTCCTTCTTACATCATGGGTACCCCACCTCATAAAACTCTTGCCGAACTTTAGTACCCTTATCCAAACATTGCTTCATACGCGAATTGTTTTGGTCGAATTACAGACGACCCTTCCATGCCCAAAATTTCTTTGAAAGATCGAATAGAAGCGTCTAGGAGAAACAGTTCGACTCTGCAATCCACTTTGTATCAACCATTTCAACCCTCACCACATTCTTATGTTGATACTCCTTTTTCGAGTCCTGTTGTAACTCCGAAACCCATGTCTATAGCTGAGCATATTGAACAATCTCGTAGCCGATCTTTCACTCCTCTCAACACATCCAGTTCTAGGGATCAACAGTTCCATTCACCTATTTATCCAAATGTTAATCCTAATCATGTCCAGCCATTCAATTCCTACCAGTCCTATCCAACTTTCACACCTTCCCTCGACACTATTTCTACACAACCAATTGGGAGTTTCACGTATCCAAACAACTTTGAATATTTCACTGAAACCCCTTCACAACCCATGTCTAGTTTGGAACAGTCGTTCGAAGAGTACATTGCAGCAACAAACCGACAGATGAGGAATTTGGATGCGTCCATTGCCGCCCTTATGCAACCTATTGACCCGGTAGCTAGTTTCCAACTAGCTCCAAAAATTCCAATGTATGAGGAGACGGTTGGACAGAGTGAGAATTTGAGTGGTGAGAGGGAGTTCTACACCTTTCCAAATCAAACCTACCCATACCCAATTGAATCCCACAACTACGATTTTTCAATCAAGTGTCCCAAATGATTCACCAGCTGAAGATAAAACGTGTAATGAGTTGTGCGACTTTGTAGTGTTTGATTTGCCTGATTGTAAAGAGCCCCTTTCGAGTGAAACCATACCTAATCCTTTTGAACTTTACACCTCCACTCTAGAACCTAAATTGATAAATATCCATGCTTTTAATGAGGTGTCTAAACAAATTGATTTTCACTTGATTGAGGATATTGACGCCGGGAATATTTTGGATGATGAACCCGTAGATTTGACTGAAATTTTATCTCCAATTCATCATCCCGAGTCATTAAATGTCCCGAACTTCATATGCGTCTTGATTTTGATGATAATTGCATGGATGAGATAACTTTTGAGGAGAATTATGAGGATAGTATTGAGGAGAGTATTGAGGATAGTATTGAGGATGAACCATTTTTGTTTGATGTGTCAGATTTTCCAATTCATCCTCCTGAACCTTTAACTGTTATACTTCCTAAATCACCCTCCCTCCTTTCCATCGTTCCGACCACGCAAAATATCACGCAGGAGGACTGTGAGCTTGAAAAATTTCTGTTCGATCACAGCAGTTTTGACGCCACTAGTGTGTTCCTCCTTGAATCTGACACTCTTCTCACAACCGATATCGATTACGAGTGTTTCACTTTTTCGGACGATTTTGAAGACTCACCGCCCGAGTTTGAGTCTTTTGAATTTTCAGATGAGTTAGTTGAATCATCAGACTCGGTTGCTTACAGTCATTTCGAACCATTGATGGAATCCTTCGAGTTCGAGATAGATTACTTAGGTGAGAATAAGACTATCCCTAAATCACTCCCCTTCGTCCTTCCCATCATTTCGACCGAGCAAGAATTTGTCGCGCTTCCATGTTCAATGGATGGTTCACCAAGTTCAACGTATCCATGTTTTCTTGTGAATCTTGAGGGATTTGACCCCATTTCTCGATAGGTTGATAGATTAGCACAATCGCTTTTAACACATCGGTCATCACAAATTATGCTAATTTATTCACTCAATTTACACCCTCAAGTTCGTACTACACTTCTTTCTCTCTTCCGCCATTCTTCTCCTCCACCGAGACCGTATACCGTTTCTATCTCCACACGGTCTCGTGTGCGTCTCATTTCTTTTCTTTACACTCCATTCTTTCACCAACCCTACCATTATCACGATAGAATTTTTGAATGGTTGGTGCTAACATTTGGCCTGTGTAAGGCCTTGTATAATTTGATTTTTCTCCTCTCTAACTCTGAACTTTGAACGCTTAAAACAGTGGAAACACTGTCTCACTTAAGTTTGGGGAGGATTTTGTTGTATATATATTTTGTTTTTCTTTTAACAATAAAAAATAAAAATAAATAATTTATAAATAAATAAACAGGGGAGTGCCGACAATTTTGACCCTCTTGGTGTAGCCTGACAGTGAGGACACTGTCAAGTTTAAGTTTGGGGGTATGCTCGGTAAGCCTTCTTCCTTCGTATTCATGTGTATATTCTTGCATTAGCATACTTATTTTAAAATCCATAAAAATTGAAAATTTTCAAAAATTATAAAAATTGAAAAGTTCAATTTTGGTCATATTTGACTTAAGTTTGACATGACGGTTGACTAGCTAGGAAAAACTAGATCCTCAACTTAGTAAATTAAAAACCCTAAAAAATAACCTTTCTTAAAATTTAACGGTAGAAAGTATATGTCTTTGTAGTTTATTTAGAAATACGCAAATTTTGAGTTCACTTCTTGGGCTAAGTTAAAACAAGGGAAAAGTATTAATATTTTTATTAAAGTATAAGTTTGAAAAATAGTTCCTAAGCTTAAGTCTAAATTCTGAAAATATATACCCTACAAATTGCACAAACACGAACATTGAAACTTGGAATAGTAGAAGAGACCTTGAAATGCTCTTGTCTAAAGTCCTTAGTATAAAATAAAAATACAAGTGTGAATAAAGAGATAAAAAAATGAACACTACTTAAGGCTAAATAAATAGAAAAAATTATCTAGCGAGGGTGCTTCATCACCTAGTGCCTTAGACCAACTGGTTTGGGAGTCACTGCTAAAGCCTTAGGTGTTACAAGACTAGGAATTACGCTTTAATGTGCAAACACATCTTGTAATCGGTTGTTGGTATCTCAAGAAGTATTAACGGCCGCATGAAGGATGTGTGAGCAAAAATTCATCTAAAAATTCACCAATTAAGAAGTGCTTTGGACGATGGACAAGAGTATAAAAGCTTGAATTGAATTTCCAAGTGTATGGGTGATATATACACACACGTAAGGGTATGTGATTGGGGTTTGGATGAGAGATAGGAATGAAGAATAGGACTTATATCGTTAATAGAGATGATAAAAATTCCTAAGTTGAGATAGAACCCTAGAAGGAAAACTTAAAAGATGCTAAAAGCTAAGTAAGTCTGCAGAACATATATAATCTTAAGTTAAGTAATAAGGAAGCGTGAAAAATACGGGTGGATAATTTCTGAGTCGAAGATAATAGACTTCCTTATTAGAAAACCTAATTGGAGAATAAAAGTCAATGGACCTAATTGATAGGATTTTGTGGGTAGTATCCGCTGAAAACCCTCAGGAGACAACACTCCTCCTACTAGGGACACCTAGAGGTTTAACGGCTTGTTGCACAAGCTCAGTGCAATCACGTTTCCCTGCGAAAGTGAGGCTAGGTCTTTTTCGAGAATAAAACTAGTTTTGCTCGACGACGAGCAAAAGATAAGTTTAGGGGTATTTGTTCATATCATAATTTTGCATTATTATATTCTCCATTCTTATTCATTTTACAAATAATCAGGTGCTTTTGATCCATGTCTGCTACATAGTTGCAGGTTACAGGTTCTCGGAAGAAAAACAGTGAAATGATGAAAAGGCGATACAAAAGTGAGACTACGACCAACAAATGGAAGAATCTTGATCAAGCCTACAGTTTGGAGAATAAAAGAAGATCAATGAACAAGTACACAAAGTACAAAGGCAGCGCAAGGTTCAAGACTTCGACACGAAGCAAGCGGTAAAGTCCACGACATTATTCACTGTGGAAATCTGGAAGAAAACTAGAGACAATCTGAGAAACCAAGTGAAGAAAAACCAAGGAAAAGCAACATGAGAATTACCAAAGAAGCAGAAACCAACAAGCTCTCAAGATGGCCGTGGATCCACGGCCGTGTGTCGCACGTGCCGGCACGTGTTCCTCGTGTCGGTGCGTCGGTGCATTAGTTAGGTTTCTTAGGGGGTAAAATTGTAAAAGCAGATGTGCGTCGACTGTAACCCTAGGGTTTCTATGAATCTATAAATAGAAGCCCTAAAACCTGTTTTAGGGTATGCCTCTTCTTGTGCCTCATTGTATCTATCTAAATTCAGAATTCAATTCCTGTAAAGTTGGAAGAGAGCATCAAATAAAAATTAGAGTAAGTTTTCTATTCTTGCCCTAGTATAATTTTATTATCTGCCCTAGCATAGATTTCATTCTCTGCCCTAGTTAATTAGATTAGAAATGTTTTTCAATTCCCTAATGAGTGAGTAGTCTCCTCACTTGTTAAGGTTAGATTTGGGGAAGGCTTGAGAGATGAAGATCTCTCACCCCTTTCTTGCCCATCACACATTTTTATAGGACTCCATGCATACATAACACACCGCTCCCTACGGCACCCTATCCCACGAGGTAGCGGTGATACCGTAGTATAAACGACCGGTTGTATATGTTTTCCATGGAGGTTAGGGTAAGAGTTAAGAAAGGAAGGACAAGAACCTAGAGGAAGGAACATCGTTTCTTCCCGATGGTACTAATCCACTTTATTAATTATTACCATAACACCTAAACAGATCTTAATTAGGACATAGAAAGTGGTGAGGAATATTGACTTTCCAAACTTAACCTAAACCTAACCCTAGCAAGGTTTTAATCCTAGTCTAGATAAACTTAGTTTTTAGGAATAATCAATCCGACAACAATCGGAATTAACTCGTTAGAACAAAATAGGAAATACACAAAATCCCTGTGGACCGACCCGTACTCACCGGCTAGCTACCAAGCGACGCCGTTCTTGATTGCGGTAAACATAAATTCTTTGATCAATCAGCACAGAAAATGCTGTGCATAATGGAACTATTTCCAAGATCTGGGAAAGGGAAAGTTTGACTCAGCAGGAAGGTGGAAAGACACCTTCAGCGTGAAGCAACGCTTCAAAAGCAGCGCCAAGTGCGATGTGCCTTAAGTAGCACACCACGTGCAAAGCACGTGTGCGCTAGCGCTAGGTGCGCTGCGCTCTAAGCAGCGCACCACGTGCAAAGCACGGGTGCGCTAGCGCTAAGTGCGCTGCGCTCTAAGCAGCGCACCACGTGCAAAGCACGGGTGCGCTAGCGCTACGTGCGCTGCACTCTAAGCAGCGCACCACGTGCAAAGCACGGGTGCGCTAGCGCTGGAACTAAAAACTCCCCACCGTCAGATCAAGGATCCAATAATAATGATAAATCATTAATTGATCAGAATTAAATTCTGTTAAGGAAAGATTCCTCAAAATCTTTCCAAATAACAAGATTGTGCTCTGTAAATCAGAGCACCGTTGGATCAATGATGCAATGGTGATTAAAAATCACCAAAATTACAGAATAAATTCTGTATGGAAAGATTTCCCAATCTTGTTAAAAACAAGAAGATTGCCTTCTGTAAATCAGAAGCCCTTGGATCAAAGATCCAACGGGTAGGGAAATCCCCAAATCAATTGGAGAAAAGATCTCCTTATCTGATTGAACAAATCAGCAGGGCCTATAAAAAGGCCCCAAGACTTCAAGTCTAAAAAAAGGATATACAGAAGAAGAAAAAAAGGAACCCCCCCAAGCTTTGAGAGATCTCAGAAAAAGAAGAGTTTCTTCAAGGTAAAAAAAAATGATGAACAGAGAGATGAAATCATCTCATAATTAAAAAGAAGAATTCACTTCTTTAAAGATCATAGATCTACAAAACCAAGGTCTTTCACAAAGAGATCAAAAGATCTCATCACAAAATAAGAAGAAGAACATAATTCTTCTCATAGATCATAGATCTACAAGACGAAGGTCTTTTATGCAAAGAGATCATGAACATCTCATTGTAAAAAGGGGGGAAGAATAATTCAATTCTCTTAAGGATCATAGATCTATAAAGGCAAAGCCTTTCATCAATATAAGAGATTGAAGCATCTCCTATAAAGTAAGAACTTTTGTTCTTAGAATCTTGAGACAAAGTCTCTTATAAAAGAACGAGAATTTATTTCTCAGATCATAAAATTGATCAGATGCGCTTTGCGCTCATGGACTGGCGCTCAGCACCAAGCGCACCACGTGCTCCTCACGTGTGCGCCACTTGACAGTTAGCGCTCTGCGCTCTTAAACTAGCGCACTGCGCTCATAAGACTGGCGATTAGCGCTAAGCGCACCACGTGCTCCCCACGTGTGCGCCACTGAACAAACAGCGCTTGCGCTCATAAGATAGCGCTCTGCGCTCATTAACTGGCGCTAGCGCCAAGCGCAACACGTGTCCCTCATGTGTGCGCTACTTTGCAGAAGCGCACTGCGCTCTTTGACTGGCGCAAAGCGCCAAGCGCACCATGTGTTGCGCTGATAGAACATAAATTGTTCTTTAATAAGCCCCAGAGCTATGATGAATGCTCAGCATTCAATAAAAGAAAAAAATATTGTCAGAATCCAAAGCAATGCTCGGCACTGTTAAAAGGGCCAAGCCCAAATAAATGTTCAACAACCCAAAATAAGTGTTAAACATTTTAACTTGATTGGACTTAGCCCAAGATTGGCCATAAGCCCTTAATTCAGATTAACTGAGCCCATATGCTCACAAATCTTTTGATCTTAGTCTCAAATTGGACTAAAGATCTCCCGACTCGCATCGGTTCAAGGGTACATCTCTTTACTCCTCTGATATTTGTCGTTGTAATCCTTCAACGTCTTTAGAGAGGTGACGGGTCCCGACAGCCATACATTTCATAGACTATGACGTCTTTAAATTGGACTGTGGGGTCCTTAAACCAATGGACTATGATGTCCTTAACCTTGGACTGTGGGGTCCTTAAACCCATGGACTATGATGTCCTTAATCTCGGACTGTGGGGTCCCTTTAAACCCACGGACTATGATGTCCTTAACCTCAGACTGTGGGGTCCTTAAGCCCATGGACTATGATGTCCTTAACCTTGGACCGTAATGTCCTTAAACTAACGATGGACCACAATGTCCCTAAACTAAAACAATAAAGTCCAAATGCTCTTTTGTTGGATCTAAACGATCCCGTTAAGTTGATCTTAGTCTAAAATTAGACTAACGTATCCTTAACAAACGTTTAAGTTGATCTTAGTCTTAAACGAGGCCAATGTATCCTTAAACCCAACCCCAAACCCAAATCTAAGAAGATACGGATTTGGACTAATCCACGCCCTACGGGCGACAACATAAATTAGTCTCCGTATACAATCTACGGGCAACCAAAAACAAAACAAACAAACACGACACGAAGTGACCATCTGGAGAAGGAGAAAGTGGATACCGCGATGCGGTAGCATAATTAACTGCAGGGTCTTGCGCCTGCAGGGAAGAGCGTCCCCACAATCAAAAACCCCTCAATAAGGGGGAATCTGACGAAGTCTGCTACATCGGTCGCATCCGTTTAAACCTTCGATATATGGTGTCATAAATCAACTTGGCATCTTTGGAGAGGTGGACGGACAGCACCAATTAGCATGCCCCCAAATTCAGGCAAGACGGACCTGCGCGGTCGCGTCCCCGATTTCGGAGGAGAACAACTCTATAATGAAGACTTTGTCTCTATCTGTTTGAATTTAAATTTGAAAATTTTATGAGAATGGAAGGGAGATTGTTATTATTATTGATTTGTCTTATTATGATGACATGGCATTTTTTTGATTCGTTGTAAACACTTACTTTTTTCTCTTTTCTTCTTGTATTCTTACAAGGATGAAATATGAGTGAGCTACAGAAGAGTTGCCATTAGGAGTGGGGAGGGAGAGGAGAGAAAGAGATCACATGTGGATATGTGTCACTACTACAATAAGGGGTTGCCCCTACGGATATAGTTATCCGTAGGGGCAATAAAAGGTTGCCCCTACGGATTAATCCGTAGGTCCCCATGGTTGTCCCTACGGTGCCATACGAATTAATTTAAAATTATTAAAACGTAATTTGTTATTTGGCCCTACGGAGCCGCAAAAGAAGGACCTACGGTTTAATTCGTAGGGGCATGTATATGGGTTATTAATAAGAAAATAAACACAGAAAAGACCTCGATCCCAAAAAAATACTCTCTCTCATCACTCGATCTCCCGTGCGCGCTTCTCGTCGCCACGCCGAAACCTCCCCCCCGCGCCTCGTCGCCACCGCCCGCTCCTCGTCGCCACCGCCCTCCCGTGCGCGGCTCGTCGTCCCCGGCATCACCGTCGACTTCCTCGTCACCACCGCCCGCGACTCGTCGCCGATTGCGTCGTCGACTGTCTCCGGTCTCTTCCATCGCTGGCCTAGCTACAGGTTAGTAAATTTCATAGTTGTACTTCTAATTATCCTTTTATTTCTGTTTTTGTTGATTATTGGGTTTCTAGGGTTAAGGTTCAGGGTTCGGTTAGGGGGAGGGTTAGGGTTCAGTTGAGGGTAGGGTTCAGTTGAGGGTAGGGTTAGCTAGAGTTCAGTTGAGGGTAGGATTAGGGTTAGGGTTAGGGGTCGGTTCAGTTAGGGTTAGGGTTAGGGTTAGGGTTAGGGTTAATTAGTTGGGGTTAGGGTTAGGGTTAGGGTAAGACTTGGGCTAGGGTTAGGGTTCAGTGTATGGTTAGGGTTAGGGTTAGGGTTTGGTTCAGGTTTAGGGTCAGAGGCTAGGGTTAATTTGGGTTAATTAGAGGCTAGGTTAAATTTGGGTTAATTATTGATAATTTGAAAGGGTTAGGGTGTTGATTAGGGTTCATTAGGTTAATTTGGGTAAATTGGGTTAAGTATGGGTTGATTAGGGTTAATTAGGTTAATTTTGGGTATATTGGGTTAAGTTTGGGTTGATTAGGGTTAATTAGGTAAATTTGGTTAAATTGGGTTAAGTTTGGGTTAATTAAGGATAATTTGTGTTAGGGTAACGATTATGGTTAATTGTGGTTAATTAGGTTAATTTGGGTTATTTAGAGTTAGGCTTTAGGGTGCACTTGTTCATTCAGTAGGATACTCGATGATAACGTAAACGTACAACTTTACAGTAAACGCAAGAAAAATTTACCCTAAACTAAAAACTTCGACCCCTTAACAACGAAACGTAAACGTAAAACCTATTCAAGTTACATGTTCAAGTTAAAACCAATATATGATACTCAATGTGTTGGTTTACTTAGCGCGGCAGCAAGGTTTCAGGAGGCATCATCCATGCCGTTTTCAAAAATTTGCCGTTCTAAACAACCCTAACCCTAGAATCTTAACTAGAGATTTAAACAAACTAGCAATGTTAACATCTTAACATCTAAGTGAATGCGGAATACAACCTTTGTAGACCGGTCCTTCACTTCAAATGCTCCGTGTAGAAGTCCCTTCTCTGTGAGTAATGATCTCCCGAACACTTGAGAGGATCCACAAGGTGAAAGATGCAAACTTGCTCGAAGTCTTCGAGGCCGAAGATAATCTATGTCGAGGAGACTCAAGCTTATGCTACCTCTTCACTAAATTAGGATTTAGTGAAGCAAACACCCTAAACTAAATGGCTAATAGTAGAGGATGATGAAGTAGGAAATGGGCTCACTTTAGATTTAATTTTCTCACAATATTTTCTCACCAATTCAAAAGCTAGAAAGCTTTCTCAATGAAGAAGAAGATGATCAAGTGAAGAAGGAGAGAATGAACTCATGAGGTGAGAATATGAACCATAGGTGAGTTAGTGTCATACACTAACTCATGTAGAGAGTTTACCATGGTAAGGATAATGGTTAGGTCAATAAATATCTTCAAGCGAAACAAAAATGGTGGACTTGGTCAATGATTTCCACAAGCTTCTACAAGCTTGTAGCCATGCCAAATTTGCATCCATTTTTTGAATTACTTAGATAAATATAAACCGTAGGATTATCCTAACTATAGAGTAAGTCTCATACACCCATGAAGCATATGGCATCAAGCTTGACACAATAAAATGTACATTAATATAGATCACATATATATAATATGCACACAAGTGAGAAAAAGAAATGTTTAGTGAGCAAATATTAGTTAATGTAAATTAATATATCAAATATATAATTATACATTAAATTATCAAATCAACACTTGATTTACTAATCTGGCTATATCACATACAACCAACTAATATCATATGAATCAACTTATCCAATCAACACTTGATCCGATAACCCGGCGATATCACATATAACTAGAGGATATCACATATCGCGAGAATAGAATGCGGTATCACATACACGCAATAATCTCGGTCCCTCACATATCACATATGTGCTCCTACTTCGTTTCGCATGAACCAGGAAACCTCTGTGTAGGACTCTGAAGACTCGTCAATACGCCGGCAGTAGGTGATGATCATATCAAACACCCACAAGCCGCAAACGGTCTGCTAAACGTAACGGCCATACGAGTATTGAGCGATCAGAAGATCAACTAGCAAGCCTACTCATACTCCTACGAATCCAATCGGTAACACTACCGTACAGTCCGGTCTCTTCGTCAGATATGTCGCATATCACAGCCTGGGGGTGGTATAACGTCAGACCCCAATAGCCTGATAAATCATGCCGATACAATGTCCATTACGGTTCGAGAAACTACTGCTGACACTTACCAGTAGATATCAGCAACCCTGGCCAGGGATTTCATGTTATGGCCAATCGAGCATAGCGCAATATCAACTCCCAATACCGGGAGAGACGAATCCCCTCCTATCGCTTATTGCCTCCATATGACTCGGGACTGTACCCAAAAACCACCTTTTTGCACGATCTCTTGACCGTGGTATGGTGGAAATCAAAGCACAGTGGGAATCACACAAGACTCTATGACGATCTCGGGTCGATAGACTAACCTGTACCAGTGTCACCAGAGAACTGCTATCTGACAATAGGTATAATACCATCTAGGAGTTCTCGGCTAGTCTGTCCAATGTACCCAGTCTCCACTGAGCACCCGTATACCTTCTCTGATGTCAAACACCAATGGATATGGGATCATCCATCGCCCATCATATGGGTCGAGAAGTGTATACGCTAGTCTACTCTGGAGTATCGATGCCCTGTCTCGATACTCCCACGACTAGGATGTACTTACCGACTACCTCTGCCCCACCAGTATGATCTGCATCATAGTCTTGGTAGTCAAGTACTCATCCTAAGTGCTTTATCAACATGTAATAGAGAGACAATAAGCGTACATGTTAAGATAAAGTGCAACCAGATAGCATACTATCATGTCGAGCAAGAAAGTCCTCCCTATATATGTCTAAGCATCCACTACAATATACATCACATGTACAGTAATGGCCTTTAGGGCATACATATAACTAACAATCTCCCACTTTCACTAAGGCCATTTGTTGCAGTATCTCATACTCAACGTCCTATAGAAGTCTCTCTAGGGTAAGGCCTTTGTGAGTGGATCCGTTGTGTTATCCTTCGGTTCTACTCTCCTGACCTCGATCCCCTAGAGATCAACCATCTCCATGATCAGGTGATATTGTCCTCAGAATATGTCTGGAACGCTGATGGGACCAGTGTTCCTAGGACAAAGCCATAACTCCATTGTTGTCACAATAACAGTTATTGGACGCTCAATGGTAGGAACCTTGTTCATCTCATGAACAAGAAATGTCCAGACAACCTCTTTGGTAGTATCGTTGGTAGCGATGTATTCGGCCTTTATCGTCTAGTATGCCTATGTATATATCTTGGAACTCTTCCAACATACCGTCCCTCTACTGAAGGTAAAGACAATACATGTGACTGACTTTCAGTCGACCTTATCACTCTGGAAACTCGAACCAAGAACATTCATTTAGTGTTTCTCAAGTACTTGTGAATGTCTTCCACAGCTGTCCAGTGATTCTCCCAAGATCCGATTGATTCCTGATTACTATACCTACTGAGTGATCTACATCTGGTCTGGTACATAACATCGCATGCATGATAGAGCCTACTGCCAAAACATAGGGTATCCCTTGCACGCGAGCTCTCTCCAAATCAGTCTTAGAAGACATCTTTTTGGAAAGAGTGATCCATGAGTAAGTGGGCAACCAACACGCTTAGAATCTTCCATACTAAACCCCTTTAGTACGGTGTTAATGTACCTGGATTTGGGACACTCCCAACATCCACTTAGATCTATCATCATAGATCATAATCCATAAGATGTAGTAGGTATCATCCAGATCTTCCATGGAGAATCCTCGTGATAAGAGAAGCTTGACCGAGTGTAGCATAGGAAACCATTTCCTATCAAGAGTATGTCATCTACGTACAATACGTGGAAGACAACCTTACTCTCTACAACCTTCTTGTATATACAAGGTTCATCTACCTTTTTGATGAAGTCAAATTCTTTGACTGCCACATCAAAACAGATGTTCCACCTCCGCGATGCTTGCATTGATCCTGATGGACTTAAGCATAGCTTTGAAAGTCTCAACTTTTCCATCTACACCAAGAATCTTCTCAAGATCCATTTCCTCCCAATGTGTTTCACCCCTTCAGGTGCAACATGCAAAGTCATACTTTGTTTGTGTACATGGATTCCATCTTTGATCGCATAGTATCCAGCCATTTCACAGAGTCCCCACTCGTGATGGCCTGCCTGAACCTAGTTGGGTCATCATCTACCATGATGCAATCCTCGCTCCCACTGTCACCGAGAAGACCGTAGTATCTCTCAAGTGGATGAGGAACCCTACCAGATTCGCGGAGAGGCTGAGGTTTGTTGGAGACTATTGAATCCTTTAGTTTCACCAAATCATCAGCCGTTAGTTTGTCAAGCTGGAACAACTTCCAGTTCTACCTCATGACTACAAATTTCTTCACAAGAAATTTCTTTCTAAAAAGGTGGCATGATGAGAAACAAAACATCGTTTGCTCCTCAGTTAGGTAGAAGATATACCCTCGCAAATGTTTGGGATATCCTAACAAACTTACAGAACTGACCTTGCCTCGAGCTTGTCCGGATTTTGCTTTTCAACATAGGCCGGACAACCCCATATCTTAACTCGTTTAAGACATGGTCTCTTCCCATACCATATCTCATATGGAGTGGTAGGCACTGATTTGGATGGAACCCCATTCAATAGGTATGCAGCTTCTCAAGTGCATAACTCCAAAAGGAAACAGGTAACTCAGCAATACTCATCATAGAGCACACCATATCTCATAGGGTGCGATACCTCCGCCCCGATACACCGTGGTGCTGTGGTGTATACGAAGGAGTAAGCTGAGAGAGAATCACATTCTCCTTTAAATAATCCAGGAACTCCATGCCCAAGTATTCTCCTCCCCGATCACATCGTAGGACTTTAATACTTCTACCCTTTTGGTTCTCAACTTCAAGCTTATATTCTTTGAATTTCTCAAAAGTTTTAGACTTGTGTTTCAACAGGAACACATGTCCGAATCTTGAGAGATCGTCGATGAATAGAATGAAGTACAAGGAACCAGCCCTGGCATTTGTAGACATAGGACCGTATACATCATCATGTATCCATCCCAAGAGTTCAGTAACTCTATCTCTGTTTCCAGTAAACGGAGTATTGGTCATTTTACCTTTGAGACAAGACTGGCAAGTAACATAAGATGAAAATTCGAATAAATTCTCATATTCATCCTTATGTAACTTAGCTGGGCGTGTCGCATTGATATGACCTAGTCTATAATGCATCAAGTAGGATTCATTCATTTCTGAAATACTCCTCTTGTGTGTGTTTTAGATACTTTGAACTGTGGTTTGATTTAGAACGTATATGCTATTATATAACGTGCCTGATCCAATCAACTCTTGATTCAGGAAAATGTTCACAACATTATCCTCCAATACAGAATTATAAGCTTCTTTAACTCATTAAAGAAACCGATGTAATGTTGTATATCAGCTTCGGTATGTAATAACATTCGTTCAGAATCAATGTATTAATACAAGGTGATATTTGCCAACTGGTTTGGCTGCAACACTTGCATCATTCTCTACACTTAGAGACATATCACCGAATCTCGGTTCTCTACCTTTCTGTAGCCCATGTAACATATTGCATATGCGGGATTCTGATCCGGTATCACATACCCAGGACGTAGAGGATACTGAGAAACAGTTCTCGGTAATGAACACACCCGAAGAAGATGCATCAACATGCACTTTCTTCGATTGGGTGGCATGGGAATCTGGATATCCCCCTATATCCTACTCGGACTTATAACAATTATAAGATATAGCAGAACCAATGTTCCCCTAGCTCAGTATAATAAGCAGGTTCGGTCAATACATCCATATTATTATCTTGATTAAGGCGTGACATGGTCGCTGCCAGGAGAGAGAGAGACGAAAACACTCTGCGTGCGCTCTTTCAAGATCAGATTAGTTATTATTTTATCTAATCAGGATGGCTCCCACTGTTTTTATCAAATCTTCCTTCAAACCCTAAAAGGTAAGACTAGCCGGGATTAATTGTACCTTACAAGTTCGCCAATATTTCGGCCAGGCCAGTGTCGGTACTTTGAGGGAGGTTCCCCGTGCTTTCGCACGGACCTAATTAAAATAAACCTCGTTTTCCCAGGGGCGTAACCCCGTTAACACCTTTCTAGACACCTACTTGATCGGCTAATTGTAATGTGTAAAACTCTTCCAGGAGTAACTCTTACTCTCAGTGGGTATCGGGGTCCAACTATCTCTTAGAAGGTATGCAATTTCATTGCAAATTTCAACACTTGAAATTCCCGATAATATTTTACTCTGGTGACTTATGACCTTAACTATGGTCAACAAATCATAAGCACTAGTCAAGTTCTACCCGTCATTTCGTGATTAATTAGACCCACCCACATGACACTTAACTATGGTCAACAAAGTCACATGATTGTCCTAATTAATTGCATCATATGCTGTGTAGGAAGACATCACTTAGCTACCGCACACTACGCCTTAACTATGGTCAACAAACGTAGCACGAATACTAAGTACTCTACTTCCTAAAATGACGGAGGGTTACGACAGATTTTTATGAAAATCTTTTGCGTAATGAACTTGATATCGTTGTAGAATCGAGTGAATTTTAAAAGGAGTGTTTTTTAGGCTTTTACTAGTTTTGCTAAAGAGATCACTCCCGGTGAAGGGATCTCGGCTCTTTCCTCATCGAATGAGGTGCAGGATATTTCACAAATACCACTATGCAAAGCAAAAACTATAGAACCAATCAAAAGACAAACCGAGTGGGTTGTAGCATCTGCTAGTTTCGCTAAAGAGGTCACTCCCGGTGAAGAGATCTCGGCTCTTTCCTTATCGAATAAGGTGATGGATATTCTACAAGGAATACCGCTATGCAAAGCAAGAACTAGAGCTACCAGTTTTTAAAACAAGTTTCTACAACATTTTTAGGTTTCTTTTATTTCCTTAATCTCATTAATGAAGTCCCATCAAATTATGCTTCCCAAGCATCACAAAAGAAATGAAAGCATCAATATTAATTATATATCATATATATATAATATAAGCATTCGTCTCAATATATCAAGTGATCACTTCACTGAATATCAGCAACAGAAGAACACATGAAATATTGGATATATTAGGAATTCCGTGTTTTAAATTAAGCCAGTATAAAACACGGATTCCACGGTTGCGATGAATAGCCAAACCCACATCCCTAGACCCCTACGAGAGTGGAAAGCAACCCTACTAATTCTAGAGTTAGGAGACCCAGTCTTGACTCCTCGAGATGGTCTCCCACTGAACCCTAGAACCTGGTTACTTGTGCTCCCCGCCTTGGGTCTATTCTAATGCGGAAAAGTAAATAATATACATCAATGGTGACATCATCCTCAACCCGGAAGTGCTCTAATAAAAGAATATTACATATAAGCTTTTACATGAATGAAAATGAAAAACTCTCATCTCACATTAAAAAAAACCGGCTATTCAAAACACGACGATCCAATATAACATATCACAGCAACACATGTCATCAACATAAGTAAATATGCGTATCACAATTGTCGTTGACATATAGAAACGAAACCGGCGATACACCACATATTACACATACGGTCGTAGAAAAGAAAATGAAAAACTACAACAATTGGAATCCGCAACCATCTTAGATATCCTAAACCTAATGTATCACATACTTTGGATTTCATGCACAACCAAATGAATTCTTTAGACATCGCATGCCTAACAATTATAAACACCAAATTTTAATCTCGATATTAAAAACACTTTCCAATAACCTGTCGGGTAATTCAACAAGATTCCCGATAACCTGATCGAATGCTCATCGGAAACTTTAGTAGACGGCCGCACCCCCGATGCCGTCGACGAAGTGCACTAAGGCGGAACACCGCGGCTGCGAGCACCCGAACGAATGCTTTTAGCGACGGGGTTCTCCTACAGTCACTTGGTCGGGGCTATGGTGCGTGGCTATCTAGTAAGGTTACCCAGCGAGTATCCGCGTATACTACGTAATTGCGATGGACTTTTGATCCACATCAAAATTCCGTGGCAACCGATCAAATGAGACTAAATTGCTAGATTTATAAAATTCAAACTAGTTATCTCATAACTAATTATGTAGATTCCAAATATTGTATCACAATCACAGATAGCTAAACGAAGTTAAACTTTTCGATCGAATAAGCATGCACCCAAAATTTCCCAAAAAGCTTAACACTTGAGCGGAGTTCAAAAAAGTGTCCAGAAACTGCCACAGCTCCTATGAACCATCCGTAGAAGGGCCGACCCATGCCTCACTCATGTCGCCACGGAACTGCGGCAAATCCTAAGGTATGACCGCGGTTACGTGATCCAAAAAGTCAAGTTTGGGTATCGTTTTTCTAGAGGGTCCACAGAATCGCTTGCATGATTTTCTGAAGATTTTAAACTCGGGAAAAAACCAACACTTGGAAAATTTCCAGCGGAGAAAAATTGGGTTATTGATATCCGTTCAAACTTTTTAACATCGTTTAAATAACCCGAATACATGTTAGAATTACGATTACAAAACACTATGAATTGCCTTTGCAGAAATTTAACATCACATGCAAATTTAGCAAAAACTAGTAACACCTGAAACACCAAAACCCAGAGATTGGAACACAGAAAAAATTTGAAGCCAGAACACTGCTACAGGGCCGGACTCCTCGGAAAATTTGCTCATCTGCTCTGCCAAAAACTGACCAAACCCCTTCAAATTTTCTCTGTGTTCATGTAATATCTCATACAATATTCTGCAGTTGCTAAAAAAATTTTAGAGGCCATTTAAAATACGACAGAAACCAGTTTTTAGTGTTTCAAGTTTCGGAGTAGTTTCGGTTTCGTAATCTAACAAACATCGTTTAAGTCTCTAGTTTGGCTCTGATACCACTGGTGGTTTACTTAGCACGGCAGCAAGGTTTCAGGAGGCATCGTCCATGTCGTTTTCAAAAATTTGTCGTTCTAAACAACCCTAACCCTAGAATCTTAACTAGAGATTTAAACAAACTAGCAATGTTAACATCTTAACATCTAAGTGAATGCGGAATACAACCTTTGTAGACCGGTCATTCACTTCAAATGCTCCGTGTAGAAGTCCCTTCGCTGCGAGTAATGATCTCCCGAACTCTTGAGAGGATCCACAAGGTAAAAGATGCAAACTTGCTCGAAGTCTTCGAGGCCGAATATAATCTACGTCGAGGAGACTCAAGCTCATGCTACCTATTCACTAAATTAGAGTTTGGTGAAGCAAACACCCTAAACTAAATGGCTAATAGTAGAGGATGATGAAGTAGGAAATGGGCTCACTTTTGATTTAATTTTCTCACAATATTTTCTCACCAATTCAAAAGCTAGAAAGCTTTCTTAATGAAGAAGAAGATAATCAAGTGAAGAAGGAGAGAATGAACTCATGAAGTGAGAATATGAACCATAGGTGAGTTAGTGTCATACACTAACTCATGTAGAGAGTTTACCATGGTAAGGATAATGGTTAGGTCAATAAATATCTTCAAGTGAAACAAAAATTGTGGACTTGGTCAATGATTTCCACAAGCTTCTACAAGCTTGTAGCCATGCCAAATTTGCATCCATTTTTGAATTACTTAGATAAATATAAACCCTAGGATTATCCTAACTATAGTGTAAGTCTCATACACCTATGAAGCATGTGGCATCAAGCATGACACAATAAAATGTACATTAATATATATCACATATATATAATATGCACACAAGTGAGAAAAAGAAATGTTTAGTGAGCAAATATTAGTTAATGTAAATTAATATATCAAATATATAATTATACATTAAATTATCAAATCAACACTTGATTTAATAATCCGGCTATATCACATACAACCGACTAATATCATATGAATCAACTTATCGAATCAACACTTGATCCGATAACCCGGCTATATCACATATAACTGACGGATATCACATATCGCGAGAATAGAATGCGGCATCATATACATGCATTAATCTCAGTCCCGGACATATCACTATGTGCTCCTACTTCGTTTTGCATAAACCAGGAAACCTCTATGTAGGACTCTAAAGACTCGTCAATATGCCGGCAGTAGGTGATGATCATATCAAACACCCACAAGCCGCAAGCGGTCTGCTAAACGTAACGGACACATGGGTATTGAGCGATCAGAAAATCAACAAGCAAGCCTGCTCATACTCCTGTGAATCCAATCAGTAACACTACCGTACAGTCCGGTCTCTTCGTCAGATATGTCATATATCACAGCCTGGGGGTGGTATAACGTCAGACCCCAATAGCCTGATAAGTCATGCCGATACAAGGTCCATAACGGTTCGAGAAACTAATGATGACACTTACCAGTAGATCTCAGCAATCCTGGCCAGGGATTTCATGTTATGGCCAATCGAGCATAGCGCAACATCAACTCCCAATACCGGGAGAGACGAATCCCCTCCTATCGCTCATTGCCTCCATGTGACTCGGGACTGTACCCAAAAACCACCTTTTTACACGATCTCTTGACAGTGGTATGGTGAAAATCAAAGCACAGTGGGAATCACACAAGACTCTATGACGATCTCGAGTCGACAGACTAACCTGTACCAGTGTCACCAGAGAACTGCTATCTGACGATAGGTATAATACCATTTAGGAGTTCTCGGCGAGTCTGTCCAGTGTACCCAGTCTCCACTGAGCACCTGTATACCTTCTCTGATGTCAAACACCAATGGATATGGGATCATCCATCGCCCATCACATGGGTCGAGAAGCGTATACGCTAGTCTACTCTGGAGTATCGATACCCTGTCTCGATACTCCCACGACTAGGAGCAATTGAAGGTTGTACTTACCGACTACCTCTGCCCCACTAGTACGATCTGTATCATAGTCCTGGTAGTCAAGTACTCATCCTAAGGGCTTTATCAACATGTAATAGAAAGACAATAAGCGTACATGTTAAGATAAAGTGCAACCAGATAGCATACTATCATGTCGAGCAAGAAAGTCCTCCCTATATATGTTTAAGCATCCACTACAATATAGATCACATGTACAGTAATGGCCTCTAGGGCATACATATAACTAACACGATGATAATATGAAACTTTCATATTCTCATCGATACTGATAAATGAAAATCAAAGCGCGACTTAGTCCTCGTCTATCGGTTAACATACGTTCGATGTTCGTCGTGATATAGGACTATACGAAGGTTGTTAAATATCGGACGGTATAGTTCGGTACTAACAACCGTCGTATAGTCTATGTGACGAGAAGATTCAATCGTATAATAACCGATAGATTTGTCCAGTGTGGATAAGTTAGGAATGTATAAAGCAAACACCTGTATTCACTTGTGTTTTCATCCGTTTCGAGTTATTTCGTCGGTACTTTTCCGCTGGTTCTCCATGTACAAAGATAGATTAGATGTTCATTTCAACGTTATTTCACAGCTTTGAAATGATTATCTATTCTATTACAGTGTACTCGGAGAACAGCAGGGAGGTGCTGCCGAAATTTACTCGAAACGGTTGAAAGCACAAGCGAATGGGTGTCTGCTCTATACATTCTTAATGGGATAAAAGCCTTACCCCCGACAGCCGAAACACATGTATACAACACGAATACACAACAAACACGCGCACAACACATACACACTAACAACCCTACACTTAAGCAAAATCATAAATTGAAACACACATATATAGAATACAACTCATACATGGGTATCCTCAAATTTAACTTTGATTATCGATAATTTATTCTTTTCAATGACAAACGCACACACAAAGCATATACACGAATTTTATCCTTTGTCAGTAACCATCCCGTTCTTAGATTTCTCAATATAGTCATCATAACTTACAATTTATATGTTATACAGTCTAACATGGCCTATGAGTACATCAGAGTTAAGGACTGGATGTATGTGGATTGGCAACAGCGTATGCAACCTAAGTTTGTCACAGGAGTTGCTGCTTTTATTGAATTTGCACGCGCACATAATAAGATCGTAATAGAGAAGATTCTCTGCCCGTGCGATAGATGTGGGAATAAGTACTGACAAAAGGTAGAATTTGCAGAGCTTCATATGATTAAACATGGTTTTACTAGACTTTATACAACTTGGTTATATCACGGGGAAGGAGAAGAAGACAGTAATGCGGCAGAAGAAGAAGACGGTAATTTCTTTCCAGGAGAAGAAATGGAAGATATGGTAGAGGCTGCCCTAGGTGAATCTATTCGTACCGAAGATGACATTCCTTCCGATCAAGGACCGCGTGCGGATAAGTATGAAAATTTCATGAATGATGCTAGAAATCCAGTTTATGAGAATGCAAAGTATTACACCCTTTCATGATTCGTCCAACTTTTCCAGATTAAGTGCCAAAATGGATGGAGCAACAAGTCATTCACAATGCTTCTTTCGTTCTTGAAAGATTCTATGCTCCCGGGAAATAATGCCCGACAGCTGGTACGGAGCCCAGAAGATGATGTCTGATTTGGGTCTGAAGTGTGAGAAGATTCAAGCATGTTCTAAAAATTGCATGTTGTACCGGAAAGAGAATTCAGATTTGAAAGAGTGTCCAACATGCGGAGAGGCCAGGTATAAGCCGAAAGATTCTGATAAGAAGCCCGATATACCTATCAAGATAGCACGATACTTTCCCATAACACAGAGGCTGCAGAGGCTATTCAGGTGCAAGAAAACAGCCGAGGTAATGATTTGGCATTACCGTGCTCCTCCAAGTGAAGATGGAAAAATGAGTCATCCAAGAGATTCACCGGCATGGAAGGATTTCGATAGGAGGCACGAAATATTCAGTAGCGATCCTCGCAATGTCAGGCTCGGACTCGCTAGTGATGGATTCTGCCCATTCAACTATATGGCTGGAAGCCACAGCACATGGCCCGTTGTAATGATAGTTTATAATCTGTCGCCTTGGTTGCCTCTGGACCAATCATACTTTATGATGCCTCTTCTTATCGACGGACCAAACTCACCGGGAAACAATATCGACGTATATCTCCGACCTCTGATCGAGGAGTTAAAATCTTTATTCATTGATGGTGTAGAGACTTACGATGCAAACACAAATACAACCTTCATACTGTGTGTGGCTTTAATGTGGACAATTAATGACTTTCCTGCGTATAGAATGCTATCAGATTGGTCCGTATATGGTCACAAAGCATGTCCTTATTGCCATCAATATACAATATCGAAATTCTTGAATTTTAGCAGGAAGGTTTGTTATTGCGGCCATCGACATTTCCTGCCTTTAGAACACCCCTACAAGTTAGACGTTGTTCACTTTGATGGTCATCAGGAGCTTCTTGGACCTCCAGCCCATTGTCCGGAGAGGACGTGACTGCTCGGTGGGATGGTTACAATAATGTGACCATTGGGATGGATCCGACAAAACAGGTCAAACCACCATTCTGGAACAAGTTAAGTATTTTCTTCGAGCTTCCGTACTCAACATATTTAGTGCGTTATTGTCTAGACGTCGTGCATATAGAGAAGGGAGTATCCGAGCACGTACTCAACTTGCTTCTTTGTAAAGACGGGAAATCGAAAGACAACCTCAATGCTCGGATAGATCTACAGGACTGGGAAATTAAAAGTGAATTGCATCCTAAACCGATAGCGGGTAAACCAGGCAAGTTTGTACTTCCCAATGCCGCGTATCATATGTCACAACCGGAGAAGAAAAGATTCCTGCAGGTGTTGCATGATTTGAAAGTTCCCACAGGTTTCTCAGGATCATTCAGTAAGAAGATAAAAATTGTGAAAGACAAGATCGATGGGTTGAAAAGTCATGACCACCATGTTATTATGGATCACCTTCTCCCATTAGCCCTCAGGACTTCCCTTCCCGAATCGGTTGGTCTAGTAATCAATGACCTATATTGTTTTTCAGATAATTATGCGCTAAAACACTGGATGTTGTGACGCTGGAGAAACTAGAAAATTCTATTTCGTTGATACTTTGCAAGTTTGAGTGTATTTTCCCACCGTCATTCTTCGATATCATAATACACCTGACGGTTCATCTTGCAACTGAGGCTAAGTTAGCCGGACCGTTACAATATCGATGGATGTATCCCGTCAAGAGGTACGTGGAATTTTTCGTTTTGCGCAATTTGTAAAATTATTGTTGTCCTGTATGCCCGTATTTATTTATTTAACATATTTTTCTTTAGGTACCTCTACACTCTAAAAAAAGTATATATGCAATAGAAATCGACCAGAGGGTTCTATCATGCAAGGTTATCTTCTAGATGAAGCAACCACATTTTGTTCCCGCTATCTGGATGAGAATATTGAGACGAGACTTAATCGGCCTCGAAGAATTCAGGACGGGCCATATAGTAAAGCCGATTATAAGAGGGTAGACACTATGTTTATCAACAAGATATACCAGTTTATCCTCCTCAATAGCGCATGTCTTGAAAAAATTAGAGAGTAGGTTTTTTTGGATTAATTGTTATATTTGTGTTTGTGTGTGTATGAAATGATATAATATTAATGTCATAATTTATTGTCGAGAACAGAATTCATTTTAACGAGGTACATAAGGGGCATCCTGATTGGAACGATGAATGATTGGAAAAATATCATCAGGATAATTTTTGCGATTGGGTTGCAGATCATGTAAGTTATTCGAATAACATGTTATTGCTATCAGTTTTAATATAAACTTATATCGTTATGTATTTGTCGTAAAATTTGTTTTGTTAGATCCACGATCCGAACTTGTCTGCATCATTAGAGAGTGATTCAAGATGTTTAGCTCAGTTTCCTAGTATGGAGGTTGCATATTATAAAGGATTCGGTGTCCTTAAATACAAATTTGAAGTTAAGGACATAGAAACATCTAGAACCACTCAGAATAGTGGGATTGCGACGGTAGGATCGGATGGTGTGATTTATTATGGATACTTAAATTGTATACTTGGCATCCAATATCCCGGACGATCAGAACCATTTTATATATTTCAGTGTACTTGGTACGATACACGAACCGATACGGATAAGTGGAGAAGCAATCTCGAGACTTGGAAAGATGAATATGGTTGACCAGTGTGAACAAACTTCAATTTTACGGTCAGGACGATCCGTTTATCTTTCCGAACCAAGCATTCCAAGTATACTACTTACAGTGTTTGAAGCATCCGGGATGGAGTGTCGTATGCCGTTGGAAACCCAGGGATGTTTACGATGTCCCAGAATTCGAGGACAGTGATGAGGATGAAGAAGAGAGAAGACTTAGAGTGCTCCGACCGTCTGTTTCGAAAGACGGGTTGTCTTCGGCTGATCATGAAGTTACGTTGGTTAGAAATGATATTGATGATGAAATTGAAGTAGATATGTCTAATGCGTCCACGAAACGAAAAAGGTTATCAGTAATGTTATGTTATTACTTCATATTTTACGATCTATACATATATAGCATGCATATGTAATGATTGTCTAATGCGTCCATGAACCGTTTTATCTAGATTTGATGACGATGACGGGAGCAGCGAGGGGCGGCAGAAGCTCCAGCCGCGGCACCGACAGAGGCAAAGGCAGAGAGGTTCTGCCGCCCGGAAAGCTGCGTAGGGAGCTTCAGAGAGCCGGTCTTGCACCCCGATCGGAGACCCCTTCGGATGCCTCCTTCCGTGTAGACTTTGCCACACCTCCAGGTATATTGCACGCATATTCATTTTGAATGTATTATTTATAGATATACATGCATATTCATGTTAAAATTACTTGCATAGTCAATGTTTGATTGTCTAGCTGTTGGTGGTGCGTCCACATCAGGGACAGAGGCCACTCCCGCACCTCCAGGTATGTTTATATATCATATAGTGCATATATATTGATTTAGAATGCTATATCATAAATATACATACATTCTTTTTGCTCTTACGTACTTACATCTCGGGCTGTAGGTGGTGCATCCATATCTCGTGCAGAGGCCACTACCGTACCCACGGGTATGTTTATATATCATATAGTGTATACATGTTGATTTAGAATGTTATATTATTGATATACACATTCTTTTTGCAATTACTTATATAGTCAATGTTTGATTGTCTAATTATAGATGGTACGTCCACGCCTGGTGCAAGGGCCACTCTCATCACTTCCATACCCTCCGCTCAGTCTGCAGGTTTGTATGAATAAATATAAAATATTTATTCATTTTACATATCCTTTTAGAATAAACATGAACTTCATGTAATTTTATCGATGTTTATTTTCTAGTTGGAGATGCGTCCACATCCGGGTCACCGGCTGTTCCTCACCGGAGGAACTATCGTCCCGCTCATGCTGCTGCCCGGGCCCAGGCTCGTGCTTTTGTCGCCGGAGCTATATATCACACTTCAATTTTCGTTAAACTTTGATTTCTTAATACCACTTTGTCTTAATATTGATTGTCTTAATATTTCTTGTAAATGCAGGGCATCTCCATCCCGAAAGGGGGACTCGAGGCCCGAATCAGTCCCACGGGCTGAGGACCGACAGAGCTAGGGGGAGGCAGCATTCCCCCTCTTCTTTACCCCTGATTATCGCTATACCGGCAATTATGCCGAGAGGTTCGGCCGGTATATGAGGGATGAGAGCCGCCTCGTGAAGAAGTATCCATTTCACGTTGAGTGGGGCGACCAGCACCGGCGCTCATTCGCCCTCTTCTGGGATCAGGCTCGGGTATTAATATATAGTTTCATTTGACTTACCCAATATATTTATTATTATTTAACACTTGCAATTTAATAACATTGTTTTTTTTGTATTTGCAGTTGGATTACGACTTTCAGCCTGTACCCGACCCTGATCACCCTGAGAGAGTGCTCGATCTTCACGCTCTGTACCATGGCCTGATGAAGAACATGCAATCAAAGGTCCGATACAATAGGAACGATATGAAGATCGACTGCTATTCCCTGTGGATGGCAACCCCCGAGGCAGAGAGAGCGGCTCTCCTATATACTCCGGCCTTTGCGAGAGTCGACGTAGATACATGGCCTCTCTTGTGCTAATATTTCGACTCTCAGCACAAACAGATTTGTATTTTAAATGTAATTCATTATTTAGTATATAATTTATTTTTTTGTGTTGCTTAATTAGAAAACTAAATCTGAATGTGTTGTGCAGAAACAGGCCGATCAAAATAAAGAGAATAGGAAGTCGGGGAAGAGGGGTCGCCCCACTTATACAGGTGTCTCGAGGAATATTACTCGTGCCATGGAGTTATCGGTAAATTACAATAGATCTACTGTGATATAATATTATATTTAGAGTTGTTTTATAATATATGTAAATTTTTCGCGAATTGCAGAGAGCTCAGACCCTGGCGCAGGGTGGTATACCGAGCGTGTTGTCCGTGTATTTTGCCGTCCACGGCACCTCGACAGATCCTTCGACGGGCGAGCTTCGATTCCCCGACACCGCTACCCAGGAGTGTTGCGTAAGTGTTAATGTTTATTCTAACATGTTTGAAATTTTTGTTTTGAAAAGTTCAAATTTAAATGATATACTTATATTTTAATGGTTAATGTGGGTGTAGGAGCGGGTGGTGGAGCAGGCGGAGGCATCGGGGATCGATTTTACTGGACATAACGATCCGATGCTGCTGACCCCAGTTCTAGACGCCGCACACGGAGGGCACCACGGAGGTTGGGAGAGAGGCCGGGGACTGAGTCCTAGCAGGGCCCATATGAGGTTGGACTCTACTCCGACGGTTACTTCCCTTACCCTTCGTGAGCGACGTCTAGAGCAAGATGTTGCCACCTTGAATACCACCATCCAGGAGTTGAAGGAGATGATGGTATGTATACTAGTTAATAGTAAAATATTATATTATATTATAGATAGTAACATATCCAATATTAATAGCCTGAGCTTATTTGGTTGTAGACTTAACTTTGATTAATCTTAGATTGGGGTTTCGTAATAACCTGATAATGAAACTAATTCGACTAATACACAGTTCTTACTCGTTTATTACACACAAAATTGAACAGATGCGACATGGTACTTCGGCTGCGGATCTATATGATCTCCTTCGGCTGCGGCTCCGCAAGCCACTAACTCGGCTGCGGTTGCGCAGACCACTCTTTCAGCTCCACAGCCCGCTCAGACTCCTGCATAGTCTGCTCCTTCATTGGTCGAGTTTTTGACGACTCAGGGTTGCACCGAGGAGCAGATGCGCCAGATTACGTCGATTATCAGAGGTGGAGGAACTGGACCGAGCTAAGGTAGCTTTATTTAAATTTTTGAGAATGTATATACTTATCTGATACATATTGTATAAATTTTGGACGATAATGGTTGGTGGTTATTTATGAACGATGATTTATCCTGATATCGTATTCTGTGTCTATTTCTATTATATATTATGCTTGAGATGTTGATTATGAATATTTCTGTATTTGGTTATATGATGTATATATTATTATGCACAGGACGGGTTAAAAACAGGAAGCCCTTTTTTTAAAAAAAACTGATATTATGTCCGTACAGATTAATCCGTAGGGCCATATGTTGCACCTACGGATTAATCCGTAGGTCCACAGTTTGCCCCTACATATTTATCCGTAGGGACAATATCAGGATAACTGACATTTTGCCCATATGGATTCAGTAACAGGAGTTACACTTGCCCCTACGGATACACCCGTAGAGGCTTATATGTAGACCTACGGCTAACTCCGTAGGGACTGGATAACTGACATTTTTCCACTATGGATTCAGTAACAGGAGTTACACGTGCCCCTACGGATACACCCGTAGGGGCTTATATGTAGACCTACGGCTATCTCCGTAGGGGCTGGAAGTTGCCCCTACGGATAGCACCGTAGAGGCAAGTATTTTATTTTATAAACCACTAAATTAAATAAATATTTTGTCCATACGGAATACACCATAGATACATCTTTCCCTACGCATGAAACTGTAGGGGCGATTTTTACTCCATAGGGGTATGTTCAGGACGAAGATTTGGACCTGCGGCTATTGCACCTACGGAGAATTTTCTAGCCTCTACGAATTTATCCGTAGGGGCAATGCTTTGTCCCTACGGATAAAGTCGTAGGGGCAACCCCTTATTGTAATAGTGTGTGTGTGCAGAGAGAGAGAGAGGAGGAGGAGGAGGAGGAATGAGGTGGCATTATCTAAATAGAGTATAAGATAAAGAAATTTTCTTACATTTTTTAAATTATTTGATTTTGGAAAGAGATAATTATTACAGCATACCCTTGATTCTAGTTATCTCTACTGCTTGTATTTTTCACGTGCGATACACGTGTGTGTATTTTGAACATATATACAGAGCACTGAAGGCGTATGTAATTTTTTTTAATCTAGACATTACATGAAAATTTCAAAGATATCTATAGTTTTCCAAATCCAAATTAAATGAATGCATTTAGTAGTAATATATTAGAATTGTAAAATTTATGAGTTATACAAGATAATAAAGATGCAAGGGTTTATGTATGTCTCTTTTTTGGGCTTTGGAGCATGTGTAATGAATAAGAAATAGAAAGAGGGTTATTGACTTTTCATTTCTTTATTTTTTTGTCTTTTGTGATCGATGAGATGAATATTTTCAATTCTCAACTTTGGATGTAAGAATTTTGAATTTTTTTTTTCTATTTTGTATTTTGTTGATTAATGATATCATCTAAGAGACTTCTAGTTGTAATAGTAAAGAAATTATTTTTTTGCCTATCTTTAAAATCCAATGTATAAGGGATATTTTTGGATCTTTTTCCATTGGAATTGCTCTTAAAAAATTACCCAGACACCTAATTCCTTGGTTTTGCCCAATCCAATAGAAAAAAGGAATCTATGTTTTTTACCATTGGAATATAGATATCAAACATGGCAAACTTCCGCATCTCTTTAACCCACTGCATGGAAGTACCATGAAGTATATATAACTATAACAAAAATCCAGGGGTCGTAAAAGGAACTTCATGTCTCTTTTAACCCTCCATGTGATATGGAAAAGGTTAAAAAAAAGATCTGTTTTGGATTCGAATCTGGGGACAAGGGACAAATAACCCTAATACGATAGCCACTATAAGGACAATATGTAAACTTGATATCAAGCAACAATACAAATTTATATAAAATTTAATTTCAAATGGATAACTCCCTATAGATAATCTCCCGATCCAGGCGGATCGCGGTTGCCTAACCTCAATCCACGATGGCTCCGGTCCTGTCTCGAATGTTATATTAGCTCATATGCTTCCATTGGACTTTTCAAAGTATAATATCATTTGATTATTTATCTCAAACAATTCATGTTACAGAAAAAATGATTGCCTAATTTAACATTTAAATTTTTATTTGTGTTGTTTAGAGTATAATTTGAGTATTTCTTCTAGAATCTTGTTGAATGAAGTGTTTGTACTAACAAGTCACTTTAGAACTTATAATAATTGCTATATGGGGCAAATTCTTTTCTTAAACTCAAACATTTGTCCTTCAAATACATCAACAAACATCAATGCTAAATTACACTAAAATCTTGTGACCTTTCACAATTTTCAGATAAACACTATATATGTTATTTATTCCAATTAAATATGATCTCTGCATGTCGCTTGAATGTAAACATCATCTCTTATATTAGTGATTATACAACTGTCTGTCACTAAATTGTTTCCAATTTGCTCTTTGTATGCTATTAGAACACATGTTTTTTTTTCCTTCTCGTTTATACGATGACTTTAAGCAGTAAACTAAAGAACCGAGTATGGTAGTTATAAGAGAAGAAATAAGAAGAAGGATATGGGTTGGATACTTGGTGATAATGAAAGAAAAAAAGTATATGTGATAAGTTTTAGCAGTGAACTAAGGAAACGGTTATAAGCCAACTTCCGTAGACGATGTTGTCTTTTTCTTGAATCCAAATTAATCCCTTAATTAAGAGCAGATCTAGAAGTTTTGGTCAAAGAATAGATGACGGAAATAACAAAAAATATTGAGAAGAAAAATAGATGGCTAGGGTGAAGGCTTTTTTTAAGAAAGATGATCAAAGAAAGAAAAGAAGGGCATGCAATGTTTTTTTTGTTTCAGATAAAAGTGTAAAGAATCGGAGCTCTGATGCCATTTGTAGAGAATGCGCAAGTGGAATAAAAGCAATACTTAATTAATAAACTTTTGTTATTACAAAAAGACACTCACGCTTACGCTGATACAACTCTTTATAACTCTCACAAGCACACTCTATATCTCTTAGCACTTGTGTGCATTCTCACTTGCTTGCTTGTTCGCTTGGTTGTTCCAACATGAAGGGCTAAATTTTTATTTATAGGCATTCTAAGAAAGCTCAAGATATGAAACTTTCTAGTCATTTACTCTAGAAATTTCTCATGCTAGAAACTTCAATAATCATTTATCTAGAAGCTTCATAATTTCTAATTATTTTTAAAAACTTCTCTAAAATATCTAGACAATCCTCATAACTCACGTGGTTAATCCTAAAATATTCTAGAAAATCTTTAGGTTATTGATCTTCAACACTCCCCTTCAACAACAACTTCTCTACTCATACATCAGCTGCATTTTCTTTTTCTTCCTCTTGTATCTCTATTTTGAGTATTCAAATTGCCGTGTAACTCCTCGAGCCACTAGTCGTATATTGTATGTTTTTATTGATGCATTTGATTGATCATGCACTCTCGAAGTAGGCTTTTTCTGTTTGCGATCATTTCAAAAATATTTATCGCTTTCTCCTACTTTAGTTGTATAACCTGCTCTCAACTTCGTGTCGTGATAAACAATGTGCCTCCCTGCCTTATCTTCTAATGATACGTAACAAATTTGCTCCGCTGGTAGTAGACGCTCATCATCTTTCTTCGGCTCCCCCATCGCCTCTTGCAGCTTCGCTTTCATATCCTTAGAGTTTGGAAAATATCTTCTTGTGACGGGAACCTTATAGATTCTTCATTGAACACATTTCCTAATGAGATATGCTCTTCAACCTTTACATACACTTTCATGAAGGAACTACATACCTGCTCGATGGTCCTCGATTTCTCATACTCTTTACTTTCTGTTGATTCTTGATCTTCAAACAATTCAAAGATAGTCTTCATCTTTTCCTCGTAGTTTGAATCGATCACTTCAAAGATGTTTATCGTGTCTTCGATGATCAAGACTTCATTGTCATTATCTCCTTCGAGATTAGAATTGAACGTAGATACTTCATCTGTATCAATAAAGATTGTGGTCAAAACTACATCACCGATCTCCTCTTCATTAGGGCATGCATCCTTCTCGAGATAGAAGAATTTTTCAATATTCCAATTATAGTTGTAGTTGACCATCTCCTGCTTTGATTTGGCTGCAAGTGCAGATTCTGACTCCACCACGATAAAGGTCAAAGCTACTTCATCGATCTCGTCTTCGTTAGAGCATGTTTCATCTTCGACTACGAAGGATTCCAAAATATCACATTCTTCTTCGCTGTCACTTCGATAATATGTTGCTGCATTTCCTTCTACTATTCTCTTTCTCTAATGGCAATCTTATGCAAATTGCCCTTTCTTTTCACAATTGTAGTATCCTCCATTATGTCCTCTTTCAGCCTTATCAACATTTTGATCATCACTTTTCCATATTCTCCTATTGTATGTGTTCCTCTCTGGTCACCTTTGTGGTTCTCCTCTTTTAAATTGTTTACGTGACTAGCTCCTCGAATGACTACCTCCTTTATTGCTAAAGAGTGCTTTATCTTTATTGTTTAGTGAAACACCAGCCTTTTGTTTGGCTAATATTTCTTGAGTGGCTAATAGACTTTCCAACTCTAAGAGAGTTGGTTGCATAATCCAACCATGAATAGAAGCAACAAACCCGCTATATTCAGGTTTAAGATCATGAATAATAATTTTCCTTATTCAAGCATCTGAAATGCTGGAATTTAGATCTAATTCAGAAATATCTCGGCAAAGTGATTTTTCCTTGGTAAAGTAATCCCGAATCTTCATCTCCCCTTGAGTGGTCGTCATCAACCGATTTTCAAGCAGCTGGAGCTGTGCATCATTTCTTCCAGAGAAGAGTGTCTCAAGTGTGTCCCATGCCTCTTTTGGTGTCTTCAACTTTTTGATATTATCTAAAATATATTTTTGCACTGTTGTCTTGAGTGTGTATATGGCCTTGTCTGTTTTTATCTTCCACTTCCGTAAGATCTCACATTCATCATTTGGAGCAGTCATCTCGCTTTCTCCAGCGACGTCCCAGAGGTCTTGCCCTTACAAGTATGACTCCATGCATGTGTTTCAAGAGTTATAGTTGTAACCATTCAGCTTCTCAAGTGTGCTGGTGATATTTGCCTGCCATTTTGACGTGATGCAACTCCTTAAGCCTCTACACGTAAGTCTAGTCCTTGACCAACCAACTTCACAATCCCATACTGTGTGCATGAGCTTTGGCTGCCACGAACAATATTGCTAAAGCACCAATGTGCGGCTTCGGACCGCCCGCTCTGATACCAATTGTAGAGTATTCGAGCTCTGATGCCAATTGTAAAGTATCGCAGCTCAGATACCACTTGTAGAGAATGTGCAAGTGGAATAAAGGCAGCTCTTAATTAACAAACTTTTATTATTACAAAAAAACACTCACATTCTTACACTCATACAACTCTTTATAACTCTCACAAGTATATTCTATCTCTCTTTCTCACTTACGTGCTTTCTCACTTGCTTGCTTGTTCGCTTGGTTGTTCCAACATGAGGGACTAACCCTCAATTTATACGTATTCTAAGAAAACTCTGGATATGGAGCTTTCTAGTCATTTACTTTTGAAGTTTCTCATGCAAGAAACTTCAACAATCCTTTATCTTGAGGCTTCATAGGTTCTAATTATTTCTTAAAGCTTCTCTAGAATATTTAGGTAATTCTCATATCCTATGTGGTTAATCCTAGAATATTCTAGAAGATCTTTAAAGTCATGTTTGGATACTTGGGATAAAAATTCGTCGGTTTTCATTTAAGATAAAAATGTCTTGAAATGCATGTGTATTCTTTTTGGTGAAAAAATCCGGAGGATTTTTATATCAAAACTTGTTTGGCTAATAAAGGATAAGTCTGCATAATAAAGTATTATTAACTATATAGAAATTAAAAGTGTGGACAAAATGATAATCTTATCTTCTTCAATTTTTTCAGATTTCTCAACTCATTTTTCTTTTTTTAAATTTTATAACTCATTTTCTTCCATTTTAATTTTCTGATTCTCACAACCTATTATTTTCTTCATTTTATCCCCTAATTTCCTACTCCACATCATCTTCTCAATTTTCACAACCGATCATCATGTTTTCAATTTCAACCCCATTGATTTCAGGAAAAAAAATTTCAACCCATTATATTCTTTTTCAAATTCTTTTTTTTACTTAATTCCACAATCCATCTTTTTTTTTTTTGAATTTCAAACCAACTTGAGAATCTGCTCTCACGATTATTCTTACAAGCAATTCATTACTTGTTTTACCTTACAACTCATCTAAAAATCCCATCTCTAATTGAAGAAAATACAAAGTGGAAGAAATCTAGAAGAAAAAATTTCTCAAAAAAGAAGGAAGAGAGAGAGAGAGCGCTCATGATTAAAAAAATTATCTTTGAGCTAAATTTTTTTATCTGTAGGAATAGCCCTAGTTGGGGTTTTTAAAGCCTCCGGATTACTGTTGAAAACCAGCATCCAAATAATCACTTTTAAGGGAGATTCAATGGGAAAAAAATAAATCTTGATTTAAAATCCATAAGATTAGAGCTATCCAAACATACCCTAAGTTATCGATCTTCAACAAAAGGTGGTATTACCAAAATCAGCCATATGATACACATAGGATATTCTAGATCAGGAAAGGTATCAAACCGTAACTTCTGAAAACTTCTGAGATATTTTACCGGACTCAATAACGTACTCCAGTATATCATTTTCAAAACATTAAGGTATTATTCTGTAATTCACCCAAAGAGTTAATGGAAATTTGACCGGAACATGTTTTGAGCTCAATTGCGTCACCAATCCCCAGTTCCGCCATCTTCCTTTAGATCAACTCTCCCTCCTGAAAACCTTTTTTCCGCGTCTTCTTCAACCCAACACATCAAAGTTTCGGAACAGAAGAAAAAATGTCGATTAGAAGGAAGCTACTAATCTCCTCCATCTCTCTCCTTCGTCTCGCCTCCAATTTCCACCCCAATCCCCAATTCCCTAGGGTTTCCACCCGCGCCTTCCACCTCCCTTTCGATCCTACTAGGGTTTCGATTCCCAATCTTCACCCCTCTGCGAGTTCTAGGGCTCCGAGAGCGTTCGGTTACTCATCAGAATCGAACGGCGGTGGAGCTTCCAGGTGCTGGAACTGTGGCGCCGCGGCGGCGGACTCGTCCGCCCCCTTTCTCGCTTGCGGATCGTGTAGAAGCGTTCAGCCTGTGGACTATAACGTGGATTATTTCAATATTTTTGGACTGTAAGTACTTTTACAGCTTGAAATTCTTGTTCTTGGTTTGGTTTAATTGAATGTGTTTGTGCATACAAGGTGTTTGATTTATTGCCTAGCTTAACAAAGATGGGAGACACTTTGTTTGTCCCCTGTGCTTACTCTTTTCTGTCGTTATACGAAAATTTTAGTACTGGAAAATCAAAATTGCTTTTTTGAAGTGTAGGTATAGGGTGCACAAACTCTATTTTGCAAATTACTAGGCTCTAACTCTGGCTAACGAGAAACTAGAAAGCCAAGCAAATGCCAGAAGTTGTTGTGTGTTGTTTTCTTTTTAAGTTGTTGTTGGGCGTGTCATGAACACAAGTTTCTTTTCAACAGGGAAATGGTGTATGACATAAAGGATCACAATCTTGAAGGCAAGTATAAAGATTGGCAGAAGAAATTGCATCCTGATCTAGTTCATACAAAATCTCAGGTCTGACCAGTGGTTTGCCTACTTGAGTTATGCCTTATATTTCAATTATCAAGTTTCTAATTTTATTTTCTTTCACTGGATTTGATACAGAAAGAGAAAGCTTTCGCAGCCGAACAGTCAGCTCGAGTGATCGATGCATATCATACACTTAGTAAACCATTGTCTAGGGCATATTACCTAGTGAGTTGTCCTTCTTGTTCTATCTTTTCCATATGTTTGATCATGGTTCGATATATTTAAAGTTCATGAATCCATATATTTTTCTTGTCTATTAAAATTTTTACAAGTATCTTTCTTCTTCTTCTTTGTTTAGATTTATTTTTGTGGACCATTCGTTTTACTATGTAGATGTAGGTCCACAGAAACTATTATAGATGGCCATTAATATGACTATCGTAGGAACAATTCTAGTGCTTGGGGGTTGGGAGCGGCTGCTCAGAAGGTTAAGGTTTAGTTAGGTGATAAATGGCCAGGAAGATTTTACGGTAAGAACCAAATTCCATTTTTTATTGTTGACGTTGGGTATTGGCTGTTTGACATCTGATACTGAAGACAACATAATGAAAATTGGGAAACTTTGGAGAGAAATTTAGTTTGAAGAACACCATTTTAATCTTTGGTCATGATTTCTGTTTGGCTCTTAGATTGTGGCTGTGCTTTGTTGTAGAATATGATTCCGTAAAACAGATCGATTATCTTTCTCTTCTCCTGAAATATTTCTTAAAGTCTAGGAGTCTTTTGGTGGGCTTTCTCCTTGGTTGCACGAGCTTAAATTGCATGACTGATATTGTAGGTTCTAATCGCTTTACCAAATCTTGTGGAGCTTAACTTGTCTTAGTTTAAAATTTGTAGCTAGCTCCTCTCTAGTATATATCCCTTGTCCAGGGATTTGTCACCCATTTAGAGGCTTAATACGTGAACATCTCAAATTGGATCCCTGTTTGATGGGAGTAGGCCACATTGTTGATTTAACTAACTGTACGCTTTATCCATCACCATTATCATGTATGTCTTCTCCCATCAAAATTGGGTCTGTTATAGAGTAGAAGGCCACGATCAACAAATTAAATGATCAGTTTCACCTTTTATTAAAAAGAGAAAAAAATAATTAATAGCTTGGTTTTCTACTAGATGCCAACCTTCTGAATTGGTGCCACTGTCACATTCTTAAATATAGAAACTGTTGACAAAGAGTTTCTTGCTATGAATGTTTGATGGATGGTTAGATTTGGTAAAACCTATCTCATTATTCTCATGGATCTTGCAATTCACTGTAGAATCCAAGGAGGAGCTTAAAGTGCTCTTAATATAGGAATCCAAAACTAAAAAAAGTGGAAATATGATATATTTTCTACAGGGAATTGCACTCCATCCCAAAACACAACATATAGCCAAGCCAGATGAATGTGGGGCATAGCCTATGCTTATTCCTTGCACACAAAGTTCACACACAATTCAATTATCTCTTGAAGGATAGCAAACATGCCTGTCATTGTACTTCACTTAACAATCAAAATCTTTTAAGGGATAACAGACTTCCTTGTAGCAAACCAACTGGATGGTCTTGGAAGAAAAACCTAGGCTTCTGTATATACTTGTTGTATGATCGCTTAGCTTTATACTCTTTGCGTAAGCTATCGAGTTCTCTAGATGGACGGCATCTACCTATTCCAACATTCCTGAATTCTTGATGTCATTTATTTTTTGTGGAATAAATGAGAATCTTGTGTTATAACTGCATTCCATGAGAAAACATCAGGTCCTATACCATTGACCAGATAATGACAGCTTAATCTTCATATCGCTTCTCTACAGTAGATTTTCTTTGTTCAACTCAGTCAACTTGTTACCTGTTCATTGTTGCTTTAGAACATCAAGCAAATTGATTAATAATATGAACATTACATATAAAAATATGATTGAATTTGTTATTTCCATATCAGAATAACCCATGACTACCTGTAGTGTAATGTGGTTGACAACTTATCTGGAATGCGTCATTAATTTGCGAGACTTAGTTGACAAAACAGAATCTAGATACAATTGAAGTTTGAATATGTGTGCTGTTGCCATGATTTTAAAGGTGCATGAATCTTGAGAGCTGTGCAATTGTTTGCACAAAAAGTGATGACTAAAAACAACCTGAACAAGGTTTCACTATCTAATCTTCAAATTTTCTCCATGAAGATGGTGATAATATGAAGTCTGATGCATTCTCGCTCATTTTCCAAAATGATAAATTAGAGGTAATGGGGGACCATCGTAATTGTTTAAACTTTTGGGAGTTGTTTTAGATTCATTATAGTTTGGATTTATATGGTATTTGCTAAACTTCTTATAGTTGCATGAATCCATTTTGGCCTTGTATGGGTACCACCTCTAATAGGAATATGGAACATTTTCTTCTTGTAAGGGTTGCACATGGGTTGGTGAATAAGTGATAATGCTGGTCATGATACATTGTTCTTCTCTAGAAGAAGTGTGTGGAGTTTCAAGATTTGCATTTTGATTTTTCTACGGTGTGAAACAAGACCAAGCTGACACCTATCTTAGACGAACACGCTTAAATAGATGCATTTACGGTTATAAAAAGTCTTGTTAGGCTTTTTATTATTCTGGATGCAACTGACATAAGTTGTAAGATGATGTTTTGGGCATGATTCTTGGCTAAAGTTGCTCTTATCTACAGTTAACAGTTTTAGTGCTCGTGCTTGTCGTAATGTGTAGAAATGTAAAGGATTTAGCAGTTTAATGGCTAGACTTGCTGAGACCATACATTTAAATTAGGAATGTGGGGTCCAAAGGTATAGGGGGGAAAACTTTCCTAGTTGGTCAAAAAAAGTCAATAATGTATCAGTTTTTTAATGATTGCAGCGTTCATCTTGATTAACATATTCTAAGACATGCACACAAATTCTTTTTATGTGATTTCAATTCTTTTTGAAATGCATCGGAGGGTCGTAAATAATAGATAATTTTCCATAACCAATTCAACAGTCAAAGAGTATCAAATCCACGTGGAAATTGGTGTACATATGCTTTAGGCCATGAAGATCAAGATGGACGATGTTGTTCATCAAAAAGAAGTTGTGGAAAGTTGACATGGTGACCAATATAGGATGTCTTTGATACTCACATTTCTCCTTCATTTATAGAGATGTATTCAGTGCTATCCTGTGCTAAATCAGAAAATAGCAGCGAAAAATACTAATAGGCATCTATGACCACAAATATACTTTCTGCTTAGACTTTTGTGGAACTGCAATTTTACTTGTGCAAATACAGTTTTTTAGGGGCTCGTCAGTTAAATATTCATGTTTAATTGATATAGTCTCCCACTGAGAAGTCATGTGGATAGCAGAAGAGATAATATATGAACTTTGACCTGAACCCATCAATTTTAACACTTGGCTCAAATTCTGTCTAAACCCATGACTCTCTGGGCCAGTATAATCCAAAAAGGGTTTCAATAAGGAAAGTCCCTCTGGAAACTAATAGTTAAGTTGCCAAGGAGTGGCTTTTTTTTTACCTGCTGGTTCAGCAAAAATAACAGTACAATAAAAGAAAATTACAGAGATTAGTTAAGCATGTGTTGCACGACTATTCTTGAGGTTTAATTGACCCCAGAATTGGTTGGAAGGCCGCTCGCTGTCTGTGCCACAACTGAAATTGGTTGAATGTCGGAGTGTTAGAACCACATTTTGTTCCGGTATTTCCACCAAGACCATAGGGCTATAGCGTAAGCCGTTCTTTTCCAGAAGTTTGTAATATTTGCCTAATTTTGTCGTCTGCCTAACCACCTTTTAATCGGAGCCAAATCGATATTGTAGAGGGGTATCTGTATATGTCAAGGAGTGGTTTTTTCTTGACACGTTTATCAGGGTAAATTGTATAGGGCAGCTATGTTGTAATTTGTTGTATTTATATGGTTTACAAAAAAAATATAAAAGAGTCAGTGTGTATTTTTAAGTTTCAACAGAACAAAAGGCGGCCTTAAAAAAAAATTATCGGTTTGAAATTTGAATTGGCTTCTGGCAGCTGCAACTCGAGGGCATACATGTTGATGAAGAAAAAACCATTACAGATCCAGAGTTGCTTGCTGAGGTGATTTTCTATGATGTCATTTGATAATCGATCTAAAGCTTCAGAAACTCTGGTTGTGCTGATTATGAACTAACATATTTCATGGTGCAGATGATGGATATTAGAGAAGCAGTAGAAGAGGCTGCTGATTCTCAGGCATTAAAGCAGATCGAATCCCAGGTTATAGATCATCTATTTGCATTTATCATAATTATTATCAACATATTTTCCCTTCTACATAATAACTTCCTTGTTCTTCCATGCTTATGATGTAGATTCAATCAAAGCTTGAGACCTGGTCGAATTCTTTTCATGAGGCATTCAAGAAACACAACTTCGATGATGCAATTTCTGCTATTCAGCGAATGAGATACTATGAACGTGCACTTGAAGAAATTGTAAAGAAATCGTGAATCTCGCAAGCAGAGTCTTGGAAACCGAAATTGTATATTTCTCACTAATTTATTTTTCTTCCTCCATTTATTTGAAATAAATTCTGGCAACAACTGTATTATGTAGTCCCAGTTATATGTTTCTACATGTAATTATTTTTAGTAAATTACTAACCAGATATCAGACATGATCGCTGTTATTTTGGACAGTAACTGTTACATGCCTGTTTTGAGTAATATATTTCATATGGTAAATTTATTTTATGTGTTATTTATTCACCACAAAACTACTAATAAGACTGTTGAGGCTCACATATATGATGATTTAATAATGTAAATCTTATGGATTATATATGCAAATAGTGATTAAATGATATTAGTTTAATCCGAGTCCAATACAACCAACTCAATCCATAGGCATCCCTATTTATGTCCATTTAATATTATATCAACTTCCTTGCGATTAACTACATGTGATTATTATTTCCGAAATTAATTGCAAAAAAATATACCCCTCCACAACATACATCCTAGCCACAAATTAAGGAAAATATATCCATCAATTATAATTTATTTCCAATTATTCAAATATTTTCCAAAGATCAATTTATAACCAAATAAAGCAATTAATCACATAGATCTTTTTTAAAGGGTTATTTTTATATCCCACCTCCGAAACTTTAATATTTCTAAATTTCACCCCTAAAATCTTGTATTTCCAAATTTCATCTCAAAACCATTAAGGTATCCAAAATTCAACCCCGAATACTTTTAACCAGCTTATTCCTCTAGTTGGGTTTAAATCCGTTAATGGGTTATTAAAAACATTACCCTTAATGGTCCTGTTCTTTCTCATTCTTATGTTAAATAGGGGTTAGAGTTTTAGATTTCTCATAATTTCAAAATTAGGAATTCTCTTGAGAGTGAAATTTAAGGCATTTGGTCTTCATCAGATGTTTGTGCTTTGAAATAGATAAAATCAGGGTTATTTTTATATCCCACCTCCAAAACTTCAATATTTCCAAATTTCACCCCCAAAATCTAGTATTTCCAAATTTCATCTCAAAACCATTAAGTTATCCAAAATTCACCCCTGAATACTTTTAACCAGCATATTCCTCTAGTTGGGTTTAGAGCCGTTAATGGGTTATTAAAAACATTACCCTTAATGGTCCTGTTCTTTCTCATTCTTATGTTAAATAGGGGTTAGAGTTTTAGATTTCTCACAATTTCAAAATTAGGAATTCTCTTGAGAGCGAAATTTAAGGCATTTGGTCTTCATCAAATGTTTGTGCTTTGAAATAGATAAAATCAAGCTCCTTTGCCATAATAATTACGACAACTTAAAGCAACAATATGAGTTGCAGTTACTCATATGCAGACTGTAATGTAATTTAAGTACTTTGCGGCTGGGGATATTATAGGCTGAGCTTAATGATCTTGGAGAAAGTTAACGGCAAAATGAAGAAAATTGAGAAACTCTTGCAGAAACGAAGTTTCAATTATTGAAGTGATTGTTATTCTTATACAGTCAAACCTCATATATACTTTAATTATCATGTTGTTGTATGCTTCTTATTGAAATTAATATAATTTTGGTTTGCATTGTGATGAAAACTTATACTTTCCATCTGAATTGGAACATGGATTTGCACGGAAGCTAGGATACTCGAAATTTGTGTTTTAAAAAAACCAAAATAATGAGATTTATCCATCGGACGGATTACATTATGTAGGGTGTTTTTCATCATCCCATTGAGATGGAAAATACGCGTCGCTTGTCGGACGTATACAGATTTCTTCTGCCTAGGGTAGGATGGGGTTTATTGATTGTGGGGATCCGAATCTCCGGCAGCTGCGGACTAAGCTGCCGTTAATTACACCTCGTCTTTAAAGCGAAGCAGCCTCCAATTGACAGGTCAAACTAGTCATGCGAACTCAATGTGCAGTGTACGTGTGTGTCTTGAGGGGTTTTAGGTATATCGGGGGCCTCGCAGAGTTTACAGGGGTCCCGCTACCTGGATAGCGGGCTGGAGATCAAAGGGGCTGGCAGCCTCCTTGCGGGATGCGGGACAGCGTCCCGTTAGAAATTTTTTTCTAGCGGGGGACATGTTTTGAGTGTAGAGTGCATGAAAAAAAGAAAGAAAAGAAAAAAAACGGTGAGTAACATCCTAAGGACGTGTAGACGCTGAGCGCTAGGCACTGGGTGTCAGCGTCTCACATGTCCGGCACATGGGTCTCACGCTGAGTGCTAGACGTAGGGCGCTGGACGCCTGCAGAAAGAAGGGACTTACCTTCAGAATGAGAAGTTGAACTCCCGAAAAGGATTTTTATCTATAGAGTTAAACTCCAAAAGCTTTTGAGTGGAGTTAAACTCCCAAAAATGATTTTTATCTATGGAGCTGAGTTCCAAAGATGTTGAATGGAGTTAAACTCCTAAAAAAGGATTTTATTTATGGAGTTAAACTCCCAAAGACCTTGACAAATGGAATTGAACTTTCAGAAAGGGTTTGGAGATGATCAAAGGGGACCCTTTCCTTCTCCCCTTTATCCCTGAATCTTTTTTTCATCCTTGGATTTTCCCGAAATGGGTTTTTTGGAGATGAGTCTCCTTCTTCCTTCTCTCTGTTAGCTGGATTTTGGAGAAAAGGAGGTAAGACTTAAAAATCTTCCCTTTTGGGATTTGATGGAAAATCCGAGCTCCCCTTTAAGGGCTTTATAGTGAAAAACTGTTTCTTTTTTGAAGGAAAAAAAGAGTTAAACTCTTGATTTAATTCAAAAAATGAATAAGGTTTAGAACCTTGAGGAAGGAGGAGTCACAAAACCGTAATTTTTGAGAGAGTGAAAAAGTTGTTGATTTTTTCATCATGTTTGATTTTATAGGCTACACACTTTACATATAGCTCATTCGGCTTTGCCAAATGGTACTTGCACCACCTCATGCCTTATGTGTTTATTTTTTTTGCACATAAGCTATGGAGTTTACAAAATTTTGGCTTTCTGTCTATTTTTCGTACATTTATTTCTGAAAAATTGCATTGAACTAATTTATTGCTTCATTCTTGGTATGGAGCCGCCCCTTCCATTCTTGGTCTTGACTTAGGCTTGGGCCCACTTCGCTTGAGCTTGTGCCCGCTTGGTTAGGGGTTGAATGATTTTGACTTGGTTAACCGGGGTGTAATTTTTGATCCCAACACACTAAAAATACCACTAACTACCTCTTTTCAATAAAATACCTTGAAGTTTATTCTATTGCAGTAAAAACCTTAACTGCTATTTTCGAGGGTATTTTAGTGAAAAATTCCCTTAAAATGCATAGTTTAAGGTATTTTAATGTAATAAAAAATCTTCAAGGTATTTTAGAGAAAAACCGCATTAACTACAATAGTTAATGGTATTTTTAGTGTAATTTACCCTTTATCATATTGCACTTCTCTGAAAATCTGGGAACGATCAAGCTTTTGTAAAAGTCAAGCTTAGCGGAAAAAAAAACCTGGCACAAAAAAATTGAGGATGCTAAACTGAGAAAGCCGAGTACAAAAAATCATGGTATAAAAACTTGGAAGTTGAAAAACCTAGCAAATGCTTCTTGCAAACTTAAACTAATAAGTAAATTAAAAGGGAAAAGAAAAATATTTGGTTAGAAGAAAATAACACACTTTTATTATACGCTAGCTCCATACATAAGGGGTATCCATGTATTGTAACCAAATAACACTATCAGCGAATCCAAATATTACAACAACAACAAAAACTTAAAGGAAAACACACACACAGAGAGATCCAGATTGCATATATTGAAAGAGACTATCCAAAAAGATGCGAGATATAACACATCAATATATAAAAGGTTAACACATCCATATAACCACCAAATCCTTACATATCACACATCCAAATAATACCAAACTAACATATCCAAGTTACAATAAACCAACACATCTAAATAACATGGTTCAAGTTTTCAATTGCAGCTCCAAAATGCTGCTGCGCGCTGGTAATAACTGCTACAAAATATGGTTGCTGCTAACAGTTGCTATAATATGCCGCTACCGCCGCTATTAACTGCTACAAAATGCTGCTGCTGCTGCTTGCTCCAAAATGTTGTATGCTAACAAAACCTGTGTACATGAAACAACAATGTATAAGCTTGGATGAGTGGTCCATGAGCTTGTGAAATCATCCATTGAAATATAATAATAACTTTGCTTAGCTATAAATAATTAAGTTTGCAATACTTATTTTAAAATTACCCCATAGCCTCCATGGTGCTCTATTCATAGGTGCTCTCCCCTCTGTAATAGGACATCTTCCTCTAATGGAAGTACTCCTTCCTCTTGTAGCCGTCATGGGTGGCCTTGATATTGATATCATCCTTCCATATCTTGGTGATGAGAAAAGAAAGTCCGCTTCAAAATAATCATATGATTCTTGTACCCTGTCTTGCATTTCATCTTGAGATATTCCAGTATCTTCTCAAGTCTCATTTGTTTCCATGCTCACCATAGATTGTTGTCTCATCACTTGCTCACTTCCATATGCCTCCACTCCTTGGTTCATGCCTTGTATATCAAGTCCATATCCTGAATATATTTCTTACATGAGCTAATTTATATAAAATTGGCAATATTTACCTTGATCAAAATCATACTGCTTGATACCATGTAAGTCATAGTGGTTGATGTCCTGTAAATCATATTGGTTGATGCCATGCAGTCCATCTTGAGCTTGAGCTATCCTTTCTTGCATCATGGCAGAATTTGGCCTGCAGTCGTGTGAAAATAGTTAATAAAATAGACTTGGAGTTAAGTAGATTAACTATAGAATTGGAAAGTGGTCTTTTATATCACCTTTTTTGTTTCTTTTTCTTTGTTCTTCTACTTGTAGAAGCAATATTGGAATCAATCGTAGATGTATTGCCATCAGCATGCAGTGGATTCGTGCATTTTTTCTGATAGTGACCCTAACCCTTGCATCTACCACATTGATTCTTTCTCTTAGAAGTTTGGTTTCTTTTCCCTTCATCAGGAGCCATAAATTTTGGGTCTTTGATCTCACTCTAGGTCTACAAGAGTGTGGTGGTCTAACAGTATATAGAAGCTCATCATTCATCCAATCACTTTTATCAGGCAACGCACCTATATGTCCTTTATATGATTCCTTAAATTAATCTGTACATATTTATTTACTAAAAGATATTAAGGATGAAAAGCAATTAAAAGCTAATGACATTTTGTTATAAATTGTAATCACAAGTACGATTTGCATCAGTCCATATTTTAGAGCATAAAATTAAGAGAATGAAAATACCTCTATGGAGGGGGGTTGAATTAGGTAATTATAATATCCTGTGACAAATTTAAAACTTAAATACTATTTCTAAAGTGATTATCGAGTTTCTGCGGAAAATAGTTAAAACATGTTTCAAACAAAAAACATAATACAATAATCAACACAAACACAGAAAAGTAAAAGAGTAAGAGTAATGTAAACACAACGATATGTTGACTAGGGTTCACTAAGCTCCTGTGGCTAGTCTCCGTCTGAAACACCTCAAGATTTCTGCACAATAGTTGTGAAGAACATGAATTTCTCTTCACAGGGATGTGAAGAACAACAATCTCTCTTCACAAGGATCACACTCTTGAACTTGCGATTCCCAAGGAAACAAGTCTTCTTTCTCTCTAGCCTGTGATTATCTAGGAACGCCGTACATTCCTCTCTAATCCACGTCTTTTTAGGAAGATCTTTTTTTTCACTCCAAATCCATACAATTCAAGCAATGAAAAGCCCCCCCCCCCCCTCATGTTGACATCCTCTCATGCGTTGAAGAATATCGAACTTTCTTCGGAGATTTACAATTGTTTTACAAATAACAAATTCGCTCACTTTCAATTCTATGATCTTAATAGATTATAATCGGTATGGCACAAGAATTGATTTAAGAGATTATATCAGGTTTTGGCTCTGAGAAAATGGAAAATATTTGGTAAGTGCACGCTCAAGAAGAACAAGAAGATTTCTTAATAGATTTGCAATGAATTGTGTTCTTTATTAAGAAAAATGTTTGATCTTATCGGGTATTTATAGAAATCAAATGGGAAGTTATTCTAACTCCCAATAATTATCGTAAAACAGTTAATGACCGTTGGAGACGGTTAGAATTGAAAACAGCGTAAAAATCCATTCGATTCAAAATTCAAATCAAGTTTAACTTCCAGAAATTGCCCGTGCAAATGTCTGTACAGACGTATGCCCCAGAGAGAAATTCCTTCTAAAGACGTCAGTGGAGCTGTATCTGAGAAATGTACAGAAAAGTGAATTTATGGAAATTGTAATGAAGACGTCTGTGCAGACGTCTGCTGTTCAAAACTTAATGGCACAGACGTCTTCCACATACGTCTGTTTTCTGACATGATTGAAATATCAATTTTGAACATAGACAGATTTGAATTCCAACGGATAGGATAGACGTCTCTAAAAGAGAGAGAGATGTCTGGAGTACGGAGAATATATTGGAATGAGGTTTCTGAGATCAACACTAGACACATGTACAACATTTATATCTCATATCTTCATCTTGGTTCTTCTTTGATCTTCATTTTCTTGAATTGTTACGTTGAGACGTCATTAAATCTTGAGCAGGCTTGCATCATGTTAGCGCTTGCTTCAAGTTGTCATGCCATATCACCATTTTGAGTACGTATCGTATTGTAGGCAATCTTGCTTGATATTTGACATATCGTGCATGTTGTACTCAAGACAAAAACTTGAAAACATCATTAGCAACTTATGAATTCGTTTAAATAAAGTTTTGAACTAAATGATCGAAACTGAGGATTGTGTGATATGGATGTCAACAATCAGCACTTTTTTGATATTTAACAAAACTTAGTTAAAGAATTCATGATATATAAAAAAAATAAATAAGCACAAATTAAAGATATTCATGAATATTTTCTCCCCCTTTGAGAAATATCAAAAAAAATTCATAAACAAAGCAAGGGAAAAAGAAAAAAACATAAATATAATGATTTTAAGTTCATGGAAAAACAATATGGGCATGATTAGGGCATATGAAGTGAACATTAAGTATGATGAACCAATTCAGAATAATAGCCATAATAGCATGAGGTTCAAAATAACAGAGTATTTAAAAAGTATAGGGTTATAAAAAACTAACATAATAGTAGAGAATCTATATCTTGACGTTTATAATGATTAATACAAGTTCCTAACATGACGTCAAGGTTATCTTTTGTTTTAGTAAATTTAAGAATTATGTTTTCTTTGATGTCTAACTTTCTCTTTAAATAAAAAAATTTATTTTTCAAAGTTTCTATACCATCGTTAATTTTTGAAACTTCTTTTTCTTTAAAAACTAGTCTTTTAAAACCATTGTTTTCTAAAATTAGTATCTCTTTTTTATTTTTTACTAAGCTACTGTTTACATTACTATTATCTTTTAGTTGTTTATATTTTGTGTAGATTTTCTGATAACTAGATTTTAAATAGAAATATAAATTAACTAAATCTTCTTTGTCTAAACTTTCTATATCAAGAATATCACTTATCTCGTCATTGCCAATCGTCATAAAGCACATATTAGCGACTTCTTCATTTTCTAATTCACTTGAATCTGAATCATCCCAGATGGGTTGAAATGCACGCTTTTTCGAATCTTTCTTCCACTTTGGTTTGTCCTTCTTGATCTTGAGATTCGAATAGTCTGCCTTGAGATGTCTTTTGTTGCATTCGAAATATCGTATGGGTTTAGAAGTGTTTATCCGTTTCTTAAAAGAGTTGCCTCTATTCTGAAGAAACTTCTTGAAGTGCATTGCGACTCGCTCTCATCATCACTTAATGGGGTAGGCTCTTTGACTTTATTTGTTGACGTTTTGAGTGCAATATTTTTACGATGGTTGTCTTCTTTAGTCTTGATATCACCGAGTTGCATCTCATAAGTTTTTAGTTTACCAATGAGAGTATCAACACTCATGATGCTCATATCATTGGCCTCTTCTATAGCGGTAATCTTAGGCTGCCAAGATAAGGTTAATGATTGAAGAATTTTATAATCCTTTTTCTTTATCTACAAATTTCTTATCTAGATTAAATAATTCTGTGACTATGTTGTTAAATCTAGAATATATTGAATCTGTTGATTCGTTTTCTTTCATAGAAAATATTTCGTATTCGTGCATTAATCTATTTATTTTACTCTCTTTTATTTGGCTCGTACCCTTATGTGCAGTCTTGAGAGTTTTCCAGAAATCATATGTCGTTTGGCACATGGAAATTCTATTGAATTTTTCTGGAACCAACGAGAAGTGAAGGGTATTCATAACCTTAATATTTAATCTCATTAATTGTTTTTTTGTGTCAGAATATGGTTTAATGGGAGGAATAACAAAAACTTCATCTATTATGTCTAAAATATCTAAGTCTGTACATTGTAGAAAAATTCTCATTTTATTTTTCCAAAATTGAAAATTAGTGCCGTTAAACAGTGGAAGTCATGTGATGGATTGACCATCTAGTTGGTTTGCCATAATGGATTTAAAAACTCAAAAAGTTAATCTTTTAAAATTGAGCAACCCGCTCTGATACTAATTGAAAATACCTTAGAGGGGATGAACAAGATAATTATAATATCCTATGGAAAATTTAAAACTTAAATATTATTTCTAAAGTGATTATCGAGTTTCTGCGGAAAATATTTAAAACAAGTTTTAAACAAGAAACTTAATTCGATAATCAACAAAAACACAGAAAAGTAAAAGAATAAGCACAATGCAAACACAGCGATATGTTGACTAGAGTTCACCACACTCCTGTGGCTAGTCCTACCTGAGACACCTTCTCAGGATTTCTGCACCATGGTTGTGAAGAACGTGAATCCCTCTTCACGGGGATGTGAAGAACAATTCCTCTTCACAAGGATCACACTCTTGAACTTGCGATTCCCTAAAAAACAAGTCTTCTTCCTCTCTAGCTCGTGATTCTCGAGGAAAGCCGCACTTTCCTCTCTAATCCACGTCTCTTTAGGAAGATCGTTTTTTCCACTCCGAATCCACACAATTCAAGTAATGAGAGGCACCCGTCTCGTGGGTTGAGAAGCACCCCTTCTCGTGGGTTGAGAGACATCCTCTTATGGGTTGAAGAATATCGAACCTTTTTCGAGAATTTACAATTGTTTTACAAATGACAAATTCACTCACTTTCAATTCTATAATCTTAATAGATTATAACCGGTGTGACGTAAGGATTGATTTGAGAGATTGTATCAGGTTTTGGCTATGAGGAAATGGAAAAGATTTGGTAAGTGAACGCTCAAGAAGAATAAGAAGATTTCTCAATAGATTTGCAATGGATTGTTTTTTTTATTAAGAAAAATGTTTGATCTCATAGGGTATTTATAGAAATCAAATGGGAAGTAATTCTAACTCCTAATAACCGACATAAAGCAGTTAATGATCGTTGGAAATGGTTAGGATTGCAAGCGGCTTAAAAATCCATTCGATTTAAAATTCAAATCAAGTTTAACTTCTAGAAACTGCCCATGCAGACATCTGTACAGACGTCTGCACCAGAGAAATTCTTTCAAAAGAAGTCAGTGGAGCTGTCTCTGAGAAATGTACATAAAAGTGAATTTATAGAGATTGAACTGAAGACGTATGCGTAAACGTCTGCTGTTCAAAACCTAATGATACAGACGTTTGTGGAAGACGTCTGTTTTCTGGCATGATTGAAATATCAATTTTGAACATAGGCAGATTTGAATTTCAACGGATATGATAGATGTCTCTAAAAGAGAGGGAGACCTCTGAAGTATAAAGAACATGTTGGAATGAGATTTCTAACCTTATGAGATCAACACTAGACACATGTACAACACTTATATCTCCTATCACATGTACAACACTTATATCTCCTATCTTCATCTTGGTTCTTCTTTGATCTTTATTTTCTTAAATCGTTATGTTGAGACGTCATTAAATCTTGATTATGCTTACATCACGTTATCGCTTGCTTCAAGTTGACATGTCATATCACTATTTTTAGTGCGTATCGTATTGTAGGCAATTTTACTTGATATTTGACATATCGTACATGCTGTACTCAAGACAAAAACTTGGAAACGTCATTAGTAATTTATGAATTCGTTTAAATAAAGTTTTGAACTAAATAATCGAAACTGAAGATCGTGTGATACGGATGTCAACAGAAAAGAGTTGATCTTACGTTGATATATAGTAATCACTCACGTAATCAGCCGAAGTTGAATTCCTCAAGCTCGCTATCGCTGCTGCTGCATGATAACATGGCAATCCTGTCAACTGCCATCTTCTACAAGTGCAAACTTTGTGCTCTATGTTGACCACTTTCCTATGAACACCATCATCCACCACAAAAATCTCATTATTGGAACTACGCAGTACAATTCCCTTCACTTCCTTACTAATATCTATGACATATATATCTCTCTGCCTGTGGGACTAAAGTGCCTTTCCATTTAAGAGTAAGCCTCTTCCTTGCTTCAAAATTTTCCATTAACTTCACCCTAATATCATCAACAAGATCGGCAACAGGCAGAGTCCTTGCATGCATCACCCATGCATTGAAAGATTCAGATAAGTTGTTGGTGATATAGTGGTTTTTAGCATTAGCTTTGAACTTATATCTGCTCCATACCCACATCAACTCACCATCAAGTCTTTTACCTTTCTTTTCTAGCTCTAACCATGCTTCATTTGAATTTTCCATAAGCTTATTATCGGCAGATTGGTACTCAGAGAATGAGAAGGCTCTAGCTGCATCCCAGACAACATTTTCATAGAAATCCCCTGGAAATTTCTTTTTAAAAGCTTTCCATAAATGCCTCATACAAACCCTATGCTCCCCTTTATGTAGATGAGTGTTAAGAGCATCTGCAAGCCCATTTTCCATGTCACTGATGATGGTTAGGTTGGGGATTTCATCTCCCGTTGCATTTTAAATTTTTTTTATGAACCAAGTCCAAGTTTCAGTTGATTCCCCTTCACACACAGCAAATGCTACAGGAAATAAGCCATTGTTAGCATCTAAGGCATTTGCAGACATTAAGATTCCTAGATATTTACTTCTTAAACGACAACCATCAAGGCCAACCTACATCCATTCTTGAATCCATCAATGCAAGCTTTGAATGAAGCAAACATATGCTTGAAGGTATTATTTGGATCAAGAGCATACTCAATGTGGCTGCCCTCATTTGTAGCTAGCAACTCTAACCTCAATCTTGAACAAGCTTATAATTATCCTCAACTTCGCCGAAAACAAACTCCCTTGCTCTCTCCCTAGCTCTCCATACTCTCCCATAAGGTATGTTATCTATCCCAAATTTTGCTCTGAGCTAGATTTTGATTTGTTCAGGCATTATAGATGGACTTGTTTTAACCATGCCCTTGATCCTCTCTGCAATCCACTTAGTTGTAGCTTGTTTATTTCCTATCTTATTTACTCCGTTGCATGTGTGCTTTTGGTTCACTTTCTGTATCTCAACAGTAGCACGATCTTGATTCATGAGTGATGCTCTAAGTCTCCATGTACAAATCTCTTTTGAACAAACAACCAACCACCCATCTAGTGGGCTCGCTCTTGAGAAATTCTGCTTCAAAATTGTTCAAGATGGCATGTTGCATTCTAAAACATCTTGAACTCCCCTGCATCTCTAAATTTCTTCCCCCTTGTTAACACAGTATTGTCAAGATTTACATCCCATTCAGCAGGATCGGAACATCATCCGTCACGTTATCAGCCTCATCTTCGCTTTGATCACTGATGGAGGTCCTTTTCGGGTCTCCGTCAGATGTTGTCTTCCGTTGATCTCCCGGTGGATTTTGACGGTTATCTCATATTGCGTGTGGGTCTCAACGGGTTTTGGTGGGAGAGGTGGTATAAGGTGCCGAGTACCTGCAAAGAAGTCCCGGGGTGGTTTGGTACCACCAAGGACCCTCCGACCATCAAGTTAGTGATGGAATCCGAGCAGAGTAACGGCTTAGAAGAGTAAAGAATGGCTTACTTGACCTCTCTGTGATGGGGGTTTATATAGCGGCGGTGGCACGCAGCCGGCAGTTACGCTCCCGACGTCACGCCCGCGTAGAGAGCGGATCGCCCATTAATGGGGATCATGATGGCGTGGAACGTGGGATGTTGTTGGCGTAGAATCTGCGCATGGCGAGATTCGCGGAGCGGCGGTTACGCCTGTGAGCGGTGGCCTTGGTCGGAGGGCCGAGGAAGATGGCCTCGGTCGGGAGCTCGGAGATGAGCGAGGAGGCCGAGGAGTCTTGGTCTTGTGGCAGCTCGGGACGAGCTGAGGGACCGAGGAGGCTAATTTGCAGGGGACCCCAAGGAGGGCCAGCTCGTGTTTGCAGGTCGGGCACAGGGTGACCAGGTCGGCCCTTTCTTCTGAATTCTGGGACACATCACCTGCCACGTGTCCTGATCTTGGAGATCGTCAATATTGAGCATCATCATTAGCCCCCCACTCTTATCCCGACCCGCTAGCGGGTCGGGTCAGGAGTGGACTGCCGGGCCTCCCGAGGTGAGCTCCTTTCTAGGGTTTTGCCGGGACGAGTCTTCGGGCTGTCGGTTGTCTTTTCCGCTAGCGAATCAAGGCATGATCTCTGCATTTAAAGAATGTGCGCCGGTTCATGCACTCTGCAACTGAAGCGACGGTCCACGTGTCAAGCATCGACTGGCTGACGCGACGTATGCAGGCCTGCGGCGTATGATGGAACGCGGTTCAGCGCAGGATCGACACGTGGAGCGATCGGAGCCGCTGGGCGAGAGGAGTCGTTTCGGCGGGAGATGACGGGCGCCGTTGGATGAGGCCGTATGCAGCAATAAATAGGGGTGGGGCCTTCCCCAGGGCCCCCAATCTTTCATTTTTCCTTTTCCTTGGTTCGCTCCCGCTCTTCGGGCTGCCCGCGCCAGAAGGAGGCCAGTGGCGCGGCCGAGCCCCCGGCTAGCTCATGCCCTCCGTCGGATCCTCTGCCGGCGGTAGGGCCGTCTTCTTTGTCGACGACATCTGGTGGTTTCTCCGGCGGTGGCCAGAGACATCCACAGTTACCCGAGCCCCAGACGGGGGACAGAGGGAAGGGCGAGGGCAGGCCCTCTCTCAAGAGGAAGATGATGTTTTCTCATGCGTCGTCGTCGAGGGTCCCTGAGGAAATTTCCGTGCAGGAGGGGGGTGCCGTCTTCACGGTTCCATCTGGACTTTCCGTTGCCACTGGCCTGCTCTCCGGGATAGAGGAGTCGGCTGGGGGAAAGCTGCCGCACGGCTCCCTGAGGGATCAATTGGAGGCTATGGCCCAGGGGGCGGTCCAGGTACGAACCCCTTTACGTGTATTTTCTCGGTATACCTTTCCTTGGCTCGGGGGCCTCCTGATTTCTTATTGTCTTTCCTTCAGGTTCTTCAACACTGTGCCCTTGCCACTCGTATGGAGGCCGAGGGGGCGTTCCATGCCCCGAGGCCAGTGGAAACGTTCCCTTCAGAGGTCGAGGTTTTGCGACGTGACCTGCGCCTGGAGAGGGCAAGGGCCGACGTCTTGGCGGGCCGGGCGGAGGCTGCGGAACTTGCCAATTCAGCGAATCAGGGTGCCCTTCGTCGTCTGAATGTGTCCCTCCGGGTTGCTGATAGGAAGCTGGCAGATCTGGCCGAACGCTTCGCGGCCCTGGAAAAAGAGAGAGACGCCAGCAGGGGAGATGCCGAGGCGGCGCTTCTGGAGGCCCAGGTTGCCGAGGCTCGGGCTAAGAAAGTAGTGGCCGATTATAAGGAGTCAGAGCAGTTTTACGCCGAGCTCGGGGAGTATTCTGTCGTCGCATGGAATAAGGCCCCGGACGCCGTGAAGGAACATCTTCCTGAGTTCGACGATCGTGAGCTCTGCGCTCGGGCTCCGCTTCCGACGGCGAGGCCTCCGGTGGGAGATGGCGAGGGGAGCAGGGCGCGCCCCTGATGGCAAAATCTCCAGTGGTAGAGCCCCCGGCAGGCCGTGATGCCAGCGATGAAGGGACCGAAGTAAGCCTCCGGGCAGTTTGTAGGGCTGGGGAGCACCAGAATACCCTTTGTAAAAACTTTGCTTTTGGTAATAAAAGAAAATCCTTGTTTCGTCGGTTTGCATTTCATCTTCTATGTGTGAAGGATGTTCGAAGGATATCTTTGCTTGTACCGTTGTGTTTTCATGTCAGGTTGGCCATCTGTCTGGCGATCTTCCGTCGAGTTGACTTCAATCACTAGCCGACGAGCAAGTCAAGCATTGCCGAGGAGGTATCCCCATGGGCTCCGGAGTCGAGGGGAGATCGTCTAGACTTGGATAAACCTGACGTCCCTCCCTGGTGTCTCGGATCCTCCGCGGGCCACATGGCATCTTTGACTTCGAGCATCGACCACTAGCCGGGGGTGATTGGGCAGGGTAGCTGCGCAGTTACCTCTTGCAGGGGATTACCGGTCCCTGGCGTTGTGGTAGGGAAGCTACCAGCCGCGGATAGCCGAGCAAGGACTCGACTGCCTCTTGGAGGACTTTGGTCCTTAGCACTGGAGGGGCTGTAAGAAGCTCGCTAAGGATGACCGGGCAGTGAAGCTGTGCGGTTGCCTCTTGGAGAGGCCTTTGACCTCTGGCGTCGGGGGTAGGCAACTACCAGCCTGGTATTGATGAACGGGGTAACCGCTCTGGTGCCTCTTCCGAGGGCATTCTGATCCCTGGCGTCGTGGGTAGGGAGCTACCAGCCGGAGTAGACCGAGCAGTGAAGCTGCTCGGTTGCCTCTTGCGAGGGCTTTGATCCATCAGGATGGGAACTGAGCAGGGTTACTGCCCGGTGCCTCTTGGCGAGGGCTTTGATCCCTTCGGTTGTGGTAGGAAGCTACCAGCCGGGGATAGCCGAGCAAAGACTCGACTGCCTCTGGGAGGACTTTTGTCCTTAGCGCGGGAGGGGCTGTAAAAGCCTACCAAGGACCCTTGGCCGGGCAGGGTTACTGCCCGGTGCCTCTTGGCGAGGGCTTTTGTCCTGAAGGATAGCCGAGCGAGGGATCCTCAGGCTCGACTGACTCTGGGAGGGCTTTTTGATCCCTGGCATTGTGGCAGGGAAGCTGCCCGCTGGGAATAGCCGAGCGAGGGATCCTCGGGCTCGACTGCCTCTCTGAGGGATTTTTGATCCCCGGCGTTGTGGCAGGGAAGCTTCCCGCTGGGAATAGCCGAGCGAGGGATCTTCGGGATCGACTGCCTCTGTGAGGGCTTTTTGATCCCCGGCATTGTGGCAGGGAAGCTGCCCGCTGGGGATAGCCAAGCGAGGGATCCTCGGACTCGAGGGCTTTTTGGTCCGGGCAGTGGGGTGCACGGTCGCACCATGGAGAGGGACCGTGGGTTGCACGGCCGCCTCGTGGCGAGGGCCTTGAGTTGTAAAGGAGGAACTCTACAGGGGAAAAAAGATTCGACGTTTCTTTATTCGTATGGACAGGAATTTCAGAGAACGATTTACACCATCTTTGTGAAAGAGAAATCTCAAGGGGGGTCAACACTCGCTGGCTTTGACCTCATTGGTATAGTTTGAGCTTCTCGACGTTGTAAGGACGTGGCAGCTTTTGTGCGTCCGCGTCTTGTAGGCGGTAGGCTCCACCGGGGAGCGCTTCAGAGACGAGGAAAGGACCCTCCCACTTTGGGGAGAACTTGTGAAGCCTGCATTGGTCGATGAACTCGTTCCTCCGTAGGACCAGGTCCCCGGTCTTGAAGGAGCGGCGTTTGACCCGAGTGTTGTAGTATCGGGCCGTCTGTTGCTGATAGGCGGCGGCTCTGATCTGGGCCCGGTCCCTTTTCTCCAACAATATGTCGAGGTAGGTCCGTAGTGCCATGGTGTTTGCGTCATCGTCGAAGTGCTCGACTCGGTGACTGGGTAGCCCGATCTCCGCTGGGACCATCGCTTCGGTCCCATAGCAGAGGCTGAAGGGGGTCTCCCCGGTGGTAGTCTTTTTTGACTTGCGCAGGGCCCATAAGACCCGGGCAGCTCTTCGACCCAACTGCCTTGTTTCCCTTCTAGGCGGGTCCGGAGACCCCAGAGGACGTCTCGGTTAGCGACCTCGGCCTGCCCGTTACATTAGGGGTGCGCGACCGCTGTGAACTTTATGAGGATATGGTACTCTTTACAGAAGTCCTTCACTTTCTCGTTCTCGAAGTTCGTCCCGTGGTCGGTGATGATGCACCTTGGGATGCCAAACCGGAGTATCAGGTTGTTCTGCAGGAACTTGATGGTTGTGGCGGCGTCCGGTTTCCTGATGGGGACAGCCTCGATCCACTTGGTGAAGCAGTCCACCGCAACGAGGACGTATTTGTGCCCGCCTGTTCCGGTAGGGAAATGGCCGATCATATCCAGTCCCCACTGGGCGAACGGCCACGGGGACGTCAGGGCGGTTAGCTCGGTAGCCGGGAGGCGGGGAATGCTGCCGTGGAGCTGGCAATTCTTGCACTTCCTGACCAGCTTCAGGGTGACCTCATGCATGGTGGGCCAGTAGTACCCTTGGAGTAACGCCTTTTGGATCAAGGTTCGAGCCCCCTGGTGCGCGCCGCCCACCCCTTCATGGATTTCCCAAAGGACGTAGTCGTCCTCTTGGGGGTCAATGCATCGGAGCAGGGGCTGAGTGAAGGCCTTCTTGTAGAGGTTCCCGTTGCTCCAGACGAAGTGGCGGGCTTTGGCCCGGAGACGGCGGGCGGCTGCCCGGTCCTCCGGGAGCGCGCTGTCCTTCAGGAACTCTACAAGGGGCTTCCTCCAATCCTGGTCGCTCTCCTGCGCCGTGTACACGTGGAGTGTCTTCGCTTCGTCTCCCACGCTGGGTCGAGGCAAGGTTTCGAAGAGGATTGACCGCCTATTGTTGGCCGAGTACGACGAAGCTAGCTTTCTCAGGGCGTCTGCTTGGGCATTCAGCTGTCTGGGGATTTGTTCTACCTAGATCTCGTCGAAGTTTTTCCAGAGTTTCCTTACCTCGTCTAGGTACTTCATCATTAGAGGATCTCGGGCTTCGAAGCGGACGGTCACTTGGCCAACAACAAGGGCCGAGTCGCTGCGGATTCGAATTATCTTTAGCCCCAGCCCGACGGCCATGCGCAGTCCGGCCAGGAGGGCCTCGTATTCAGCCGCGTTGTTCGACGCTTTGAAACCGAGCCTCAAGGAGTACTCCATCTCAGCTTCGTTTGGGCCCCGGATGATGAGGCCGGCACCGCAGCCTTCCTTGGTAGAAGACCCGTCGACGTAGATGACCCACTCCGAAACCGAGCTAGGGCCTTCCGGGACGGGACACCGGGTTGCGAGGGGCGGCGCGGACTCCGGCTTCCTGCTAGGGATGGTACATTCGACGATGAAGTCAGCCAGGGCCTGAGCCTTGATGGCTTGCCTCGGGCGATACCTTATGTCGAATTGAGATAGCTCCCATCTCCATTTTTCCAGGCGGCCTGAAGATTCCGGTGATGCCAGGATAGCTCCCAACGGGCGCTCGGCGAGGACGATGATGGTGTGTGCTTAGAAGTAGTGTCGCAGCTTCCGCGAGGTTACCACGAGGGCTAAGACAATCTTCTCTATGGCGGGATACCTCGTCTCCGCGTCCTTAAACACGTGGCTCGCATAGTACACCAGCTTCTGCGCCCCTTCGACCTCTCGGACGAGCACCGAGCCTGCTGCTTGGTCGGATACTGCAAGATACAGCGACAGCTCATCCCCTTCCACTGGTTGGGTGAGCAACGGCGGTGTTGCGAGGTGCTTCTTCAATTGGTCGAAGGCGGCTTGGCATTCCTCCGACCACTCGAACCTCGGAATTTTCCTCAGCGCCTTAAAGAACGGAAGGCACTTCTCCCCCGACCTGGACATGAAACGGCTCAGAGCGGCGACCCGCCCCATGAGCCGCATGATCTCGACGTTGGTTTTGGGTGCGGCCATGCTCACGATAGCGTCGATCTTCTCCGGGTTAGCTTCGATTCTGCGGTGAGTGACCATGAATCCGAGGAACTTTCCTCCGGTGACTCCGAATGCGCACTTGGCGGGGTTTATTTTCATGTTGAATTTGCGGAGCACTCCGAATGCCTCGCCTAGGTCCTTGGCATGGTCGGCCGACGAGGTGGACTTGACGAGCATGTCGTCAACGTAGACTTCCATCTTCCTGCCGATCTGTGGCTTGAACATGCGATTGACCAGCCTTTGGTACGTGGCCCCGGCGTTCTTGAGGCCGAAGGGCATCACCCTGTAGCAGTACACCCCCCCGGTCCGTTGTGAACGCGGTCAGGTCATTGTCTTCAGGGTTCATACGCATTTGGTTGTAGCCGGAGAAAGCGTCCATGAAGCTCAGTAGCTCGTGACCGGCCGAGCTGTCGACGAGTTGGTCTATGCGGGGGAGCGGGAAGTTGTCCATGGGGCATGCCTTATTGAGGTCGGTGAAGTCGACGCACATACGCCATTTACCGCTCGACTTCTTGACCAGGACTACGTTTGCCAGCCACTCTGAGTAGGGCACATTCCAGATGAAGTTGGCGGCGAGGAGCCGATCAACCTCCTCTTCGATCGCCTTCTGCTTGACCGGGGCGAAGCTTCTTTTCTTCTGTCTGACGGGTCGGGCCGTAGGATCAACTTCGAGCTTATGGGAGATAATTTTAGGGTCGATCCCAGGCATGTCAGCAGGAGCTCAGGCGAAAACGTCGGAGTTGCTCCTGAGGAACTTGATCAGGCCATCCCGCTGGGTCCTCGTCCGGAGCGACCCGACCCGGACGGTCTTTCCTTGGTCTCCTTCTGCTAGGGGCACCTCAGCAAGAGGTTCGACCGGCACCCCACGGACCTCCTTCCGCTCGTCCCGGGTGTCCAGGAATCCTTTGATGTCGCTGCACGCATCGGCGTCGTCAGCGTGCTGCTCGGGCGAAGACGTCTCTGTAAGGCCTATACTCGCGACCCGCTGGCTCCCGTATGCCCGACCTATCCCGCCCCGATCGAGGGGGAATTTTATCTCCATGTGGTATGTTGAGATCTGGGCCTGGAGGGAGTTCAGCGTCGGGCGGCCGAGGAGGACGTTGTAGGACGACGGAACCTTCGCTACGATGAAGTCCACAGGCAGCGTGCGCGTGCGACCGAGCTCCCCGATCGTGAACTGTAGGGTGACCGCCCCTTGTGCCGGGACGGAGTGGTTGGTAAACCCCGAGAGGACGTGGGAGGTCGGTCTCAGGTCTGCTGGGGCGAGCCCCATACGCAGGAAGCAGTCGTGGAAGAGGATGTCCGCCGAGCTGCCCGAATCGATGAGTATCCGGTGGACCTCGTACCGGTGAATTTGGGCTATGATCACCAGCAGGTCACTATGGGGCACAGATATGCCGTGGAGATCCTCGTCGCCAAAGGTGATGGGCACTTGATCATCACTGAAAACTGCATTTTAATACCACTCATTCGTTATCTCTTTTGTTATATATCGGTGCTATTAATAAGTGTCTGCTCTGTAATTACAGTTTACAGGTATTCGTGATAAAACGCCAGAAACACATTCAAAATCACGGATATATCGTCTGTGAGCCGACACTGCAAGCAGACCAGAAAACCGACCGATATCCCAAGAGCTTTTGTAAAATAAATGTGTGCACACACTTTTTGGTCCAACACAATGCATGTTGCACACAACTCTTGGGCAAAGACCATGTGGGGGCAGCCATGGCATGATAGGTTATGCAAGTGCGCATGTTTTGGTGTGATGTGCATTAATGGGCACTGAATTCATAAAGATATGATGTGATTTGAAGCATCTCATTTCCCTCCAATTCTCTGCATACAAACCAGGTGAAATAAGACCAAGCAAACAGCATCAGAGGCTTATTGGAGTGCACACAAACCCACACACCCAATATGAGCCCCTCTCCTCGGATTTGACCCGGTGACCATCCCATAAAAACCGGCGACGCCTTCCCCATTGTCCCCAAAGTGCACCAAATTTCTGTGGGCCCCCCATTATTGCCACATCAGCTCATTTTTATTGTTTGTTTATTTTTCTTTTGAGCCTATAAATACATATCAGTGGGCAAGGGATGGAGGCTAACCATGTATATACCATTTCATAATTTTGTTTTGCTTTGTTTTTATTTAGCTTGAGGGTGAGTGTGCTTCATCTTGGTTTCTGCTTCTTCTTCCTTCTTGAAGCTCTCTTTGGAGAGCTTCATTAAGGAGGTTGAACAAGTCACCAAAGTTTGTATCTTGTTCTCAAGTGATTAATACATTGTTTCTTTCTTTTTATACTTGCTTTCTTTACTTGCTTACTTTTATGCTTAGCTAATTCTTTATTTTGGTTGTGGTGTGGATGGGGAAGTGAGATGAAAGACTTTGCCTCCTCCACCTCTTGTTTATGTTTCATGCGCTTAAATTCCATTTTGTGTTAAGTTTGCTAAGTTAGGATATGGTATGTTGTGATAAAGAGCTTGACAAACTCTTTGTTTCATATACTATATACCTTCACAAACCCTTAGCAAACTCAACACCAATATCTTTTGCTCTCACTAACCTCTTTGTGTTTTCATTGTTGCGGTATGCTTGCAAAATCTCGTGTTTAGTGTTGATACCACAAGCGCGGACATACAAACGGCAAGTGACCAAAATGGACTTGTTTCGTGCTTTGCGGCGAAAATCGGACTTTGACCGTTTGTGCTCCGCAACCGCGTTGACAAGTCGTGCTTCATGCCGGAATCAAGGTAAAGCCGGATAACTCATAACCAAGGGAGTGTAGAGGTAAACGTCGTAATTCAAGCTTTCGAAACAAGCCACAACCATTCTTTCCTTACGCTTGTTTTCTTGCTTTTCTTGTTTTCGTATTATTTATAATTATTTGTGACAACCAACCAATTCGTTAATTTGTTAACCTTAAACAACGATACATAATACTCAATTCCCTGCGGATCGACCCGTGCTTGCCAGCTCGCTACAATGAGCCGTGCACTTGCGGTTATAAATAGTAAAATGAGAATGATCTCGTGCGCGCATTCCGTTTTCCATAAAAACGTATCCATTTCCAAAACATACGTGTCTGCGCGCGCGGGTGGTTTTCCAACAAGTTTTTGGCGCCGTTGCTGGGGAATTTGTAGTTATTAGACATTGTTATTTCTGGTTTTACTAACAAAACTAACTTCTAACTCATTTTTGTCAAAAACTAACAAAATACGATTTTTTTGTACTGCTTTCAAATTGTTCTCTGTTCTGGATACCTGCTATCACTCTGCAATTCAATTTAAAAATCAAGCAAAACCATTAGAACTCTACTATAGCCTAGAAACCCCACCAAAAAGCTCTGCACCTAACCCTCTGAAAAAACCGGCGACCATAAAAGGGATTTCCGGCGTCGCCGGCCTTTCAGTAGGGTTTTGGGTTTTTTCTCTTTTGGTGATCTCTAGTTCTGTGTTTTGGTTCTGTTGGTCTTGTTTGATTTTTATAATTTTGAGTGTGCAGGAATTGGGGCATTCGTATCGCTTTTGACACTAAATATCGTATTTTCCGACATTTTAGATTTTTCGCGGAATTACGACCAGCGATCGTGCGGAGCGAGGTTTAATTGCAATTTCAAGACATTGGGGAAGATTAGTGCCAAAGATCCGGGTAGTTTGACCTGCGCAAGCGAACATTCAACGACTCGGATCACTTTCAAAAGGGTTTTCTTAAACCAAATCCTATTGGTACGTATTTCTTAACACCTCCTCTCGAATCCGACGCAATCCAATTCTCTATCTTTTGCAGGATTCTTTGCAAATTTTGCCGCCAATTGTAAAGAGAACTAACCGTATTTGTTGCAGCGCATAATACATAACCGAGAAAGAAATATTTGAATTTCATGATTTCTTGAATTCTTTGATTTGATTGCGCATTGCATCTTAATACGGAAATAAGGGCTAAATGACCAAACAAGATACGGTAAAGGATTTCATCACCTTTTCTCCGTAGCCCACAAATCACAAAACTGCATTCTTGCATACCCTCAGTAAATTAAAATCAATTAGACTTTGACTTTAAGGACTTTGCGCTCATTAGGAGAAGTTAACTGTGTTTAGAACTTTGCTTAACGGTATATTATTCACGGGGTATCTAGGCAAGCGTTCAAGAGAAAGGGTTATTTAATTAAGGAACTTCGCGAAAGCGTTGTAAAACCTCCCCTTCTCTCTTGCACTTACCTGGCTTCGTGATCTGTATATCTTGAGCTTATTTCTCGACACAGTTTTACTTCATCAATCAGATTCTTGAGCAAGTCTAGTTGACTTAGAATACCGTAGACTGCTAGGGGTGTGATATTCTTTGTTTTTGTGATTTTTGTGAATTCTTGTTAAAATGGATGACACACAATTCAATTCAATTTTTCACGATTCCTATTCTTTTGTTTATACTCAATCCCAAACTATTTGTACAAATTGTCAAAATTCTTCCCACATTCATGATGGTTGTCCTTTTCTAGAGGGTGACCAACCGTTCCAAATTCTTGATAACGGTCACCCACCTAACACTCCTGAACCCAGTACCACTTCAAACATTGACCAATTGATTGCAAATTTAAAGAAAGAGGTCGATAGAATGACTGCTTTAGCATCACCACCATCACAACCCCTTCAACCCGAAACCATTGAGCCATCTGTAGGGTATGATAGTGAGATGGATGTTAGGTTGACCGCTCTAGAAAAAGGTATTGAAGTAATGACCGCGGTCGAGAATCAAATAGCTTCTACGTTAGCTCTATTCATACAGCAGTCTGAGCAATTATTTCTTGCTCAGCCCCAATTTTTGGCTAACATAGAGGAACAAGTAAAACATTTAACTGAGAGGATTCTAGGGAGTGAGCACAGTCAATCATAACCCGATAATGTAAATGTCTGTCATCTAGGGAGTCACCCAAGTGAGGTAAATGATCAATCAAATTTTGATGATTTCTTAGATGATGATACGATTGAATTGACTGAGTGCTACCACGACACACAAGAAAACCCTCTAAGTCAGTCCACCACTAGCCTTCAAGTATCCACTGAAGCTCTTGTCACTTTAGAGATTGATTTAACTGAAATAATACTTGATGAGGAAATTCTTGAACCGACTGATTTCTGCTTTCCAATTTTAGAGCAGGAACCTTGTGAATTTGTTGGGTATGGTCGGGATAGATTAGAAGAGATCAATGATCGGGAACCCACAATTTTTGTATCACCTGTTGATATTGTTTCGGAAAAAACATTAGGGTGGGAACCTACTTTTTTAGATGATATGAACCTACCCAGTGATGAATGTGATAAAGGAAAAATTGTTTTGGGAGAGAGTGTGAATAATGTGAATAAGATTGTGAAAAATAATAGGGAGGAAGACAACATTGAAAATTATTCTTTTATGTTGAGTTTTGAGGGAATTTTTGCGGATGAACTTGATATTTTAGGTGAGTTGGAGTCGGAACCATTTTGTGATCATCCTTTGAACCTTCCTTTTGCCGAGTCGATTGCGGATGAACTCCAGTTTTTGAACGAACTTGACTTCAGTACTTCACTTACGCTTATTAAACATACAATTCATTTAGAAAACAATTCTTTGACATCCTTAAAATTTCATCTTCATCTTCAGCGTCTTCTTATCCCCAATTTTACACGCCCATGCTCTTCACTAACAACTAACATATACATATTCTTTTTCTTTTTCTTTTTTTTATACACATTCTTTTACCAGCCCCTACATTATATAGAAAAAATCTTTTTGTGGATGGTATTAATTTCTGCACTAACCCAGTCTTTTAACTTGTAAATGTTGTAATTAATCTTATTTTTTTTCTTTTTTCTTGAATAAAATTCTCACCCTGGTGTCTAAGTCTAGCTACCGGACGCGGGAGCAACGATGAGGACATCGTAAAACTCAGGTTTGGGGGTGAGCACTGCATCATGTGTATATTCTGCATTGCATATATATTAAAATAAAAACCCATAAAAATTGAAAAAATTTACAAAAATATAAAAACTGTTCAAATTAGCTAATAGGGTAACTTAGATTTTATTCCGAAAGTTTAGTTGATACGTTAGAAATAACTAAATCCTAGGCTTAGGAATTGAAAACTCTAAAAATAACCCTCATTCTGTTTAAACTTGGTAATTATACGTCCTTACAGTTTTTTTTTGAGAAATAGGTAATCTTGAGTTCAGTTCTATAGTTAAGTCAAGATGAAGGGGGAGTATTGAAACTTTACTGAAATATAAGTCTGAAAAATAGTTTCTGTTCTTGAGACCAAATTTAGAAAGTATATACCCTACAAATTGCACATACACGCATCTTGAAACTTAGGATAGTAGAGGATACCTAGAAATACTCTTGCCTGAAAGCCTAGTATGAAAGAAAAATCGGTATTTAAAGCTAAACACCAAAAAAGAGCATCATTGAAAAATATATCCGGTCTTGAAAAGAAAAAGAAAAATAAAAGAAAAAAAATAATAATAAAGTCAAGACCTGGAGACTGCTATTTGCGCTTTAAGCTCATACATTCAGTAATCGGCTGTTAGTGCCTCAAGAAGCATTAATGATCGCATGAAAGGTGTGTGAGAAAAACCGTCCATCCATTAATGAAAAGAAGTAGTATTAGGTATTAAGGCAAGTGTACTATAGCTTGAATTGAATTCTTAAGCGTAGGGGTGCAAATTTACACACACGTAGGGGTATACAATCGATATTTGGAGGAAAGATAAAAACGAAGAATAAGACTTTTGTTTCAGTAAAGTTGATAAAAATTCTTGACTTGAGACCGCACTTTTAGAAGGAAAACTTAGGAGTTACCGACATCTTTCTAAACTGTAAATACGTATAGGATCTAGGGATAAATAGATAGGAGGTGTGAAATATAAGGGTTGAATATTTCTAACTTAGGATAATAGAATTTCTAATTTAGATACTAAACTGTAGGAGTAGAATCGACGTTAACTTATGAAACTAGCTTGACGGGATTTTGTGGGTGTAATCCGCTGAAAACCCTCAGGAGACAACACTCCTCATACTATGGAGTTTAACGGCTTGTTGCACGTGCTCAGTGCAATCGCGTTCCCTGTGAAAGTGAGGCTAGGATTTTTTATATTGCTCGGGACGAGCAATAGATAAGTTTGGGGGTATTTGATCATCACTGAAAACTGCATTTTAATACCACTCATTCGTTATCTCCTTTGTTATATATCAGTGCTATTAATAAGTGTCTGCTCTGTAATTACAGTTTACAGGTATTCGTGATAAAATACCAGAAACACATTCAAAATCACGGATATATCGTCTGTGAACCGACACTGCAAGCAGACCAGAAAACCGACCGATATCCCAAGAGCTTTTGTAAAATAAATGTGTGCACACACTTTTTGGTCCAACACAATACATGTTGCACACAACTCTTGGGCAAAGACCATGTGGGGGCAGCCATGGCATGATAGGTTATGCAAGTGGGCATGTGTTGGTGTGATGTGCATTAATGGGCATTGAATGCATAAAGATATGATGTGATTTGAAGCATCTCATTTCCCTCCAATTCTCTGCATACAAACCAGGTGAAATAAGGCCAAGCAAACAGCATCAGAGGCTTATTGGAGTGCACACAAACCCACACACCCAATACGAGCCCCTCTCCTCGGATTTGACCCGGTGACCATCCCATAAAAAACGGCGACGCCTTCCCCATTGTCCCCAAAGTGCACTAAATTTCTGTGAGCCCCCCTTATTGCCACATCAGCTCATTTTTATTGTTTGTTTATTTTTCTTTTGAGCCTATAAATACAGATCAGTGGGCAAGGGATGGAGGCTAACCATGTATATACCATTTCATAATTTTGTTTTGCTTAGTTTTTGTTTAGCTTGAGGCTGAGTGTGCTTCATCTTGGTTTCTTCTTTTTCTTCCCTCTTGAAGCTCTCTTTGGAGAGCTTCATTAAGGAGGTTGAACAAGTCACCAAAGTTTGTATCTTATTCTCAAGTGATTAATACATTGTTGCTTTCTTTTTATACTTGCTTTCTTTACTTGCTTACTTTTATGCTTAGCTAATTCTTTATTTTGGTTGTGGTGTGGGTGAGAAAGTGAGATGAAAGGCTTTGCCTCCTCCACCTCTTGTTTATGTTTCATGCGCTTAAATTCCATTTTGTGTTAAGGTTGCTAAGCTAGGATATGATATGTTGTGATAAAGAGCTTGACAAACTCTTTGTTTCATATACTATATACCTTCACAAACGCTTAGCAAACTCAACACCAATATCTTTTGCTCTCACCAACCTCTTTGTGTTTTCATTGTTACGGTATGCTTGCAAAACCTCGTGTTTAGTGTTGATACCCCAAGCGCGAACATACCAACGGTAAGTGACCAAAACGGACTTGTTTTGTGCTTTGCGGAGAAAATCAGACTTTGACGGTTTGTGCTTCGCAACCGCGTTGACAAGTCATGTTCATGCCGGAATCAAGGTAAAGCCGGACAACTCATAACCAAGAGAATGTAGAGGTAAATGTCGTGATTCAAGCTTCCGAACCAAACCATAACCATTCTTTCCTTACACTTGTTTTCTTGCTTTTCTTGTTTTCGGATTCTTTATAATTATTTGTGACAACCAACCAATTCGTTAATTTGTTAACCTTAAACAATGATACCTAATACTCAATTCTCTGCGGATCGACCCATGCTTGCCGGCTCGCTACAACGCGCCGTGCACTTACGGTTATAAATAGTAAAACGAGAACGATCTCGTGCGCGCATTCCGTTTTCCATAAAAACGTATCCATTTCCAAAACATACGTGTCTGCGCGCGCGGGTGGTTTCCCAACATCTCTCGACCCCTAGCCCTTTTGCTCGGGCGGTCGCCGGGGCCTATGAGGCGACAGCCAACGGGGAGGCCGACGACATTAGGTGAGGGTCCGTCTGCGTCTCCGTTGTGAGGGAGGCGACAGCGGGTGTTTGGATCTTCAGGGGGATCGATTGCCATGTGGGCGGAGATCGGAAGACCATATTTTGTTTTTGTGGAGTTTTTGAAGTTCCCACAGACGGCGCCAACTGATGGAGGTCCTTTTCGGGTCTCCGTCAGATGTTGTCTTCCGTTGATCTCCCGGTGGATTTTGACGGTTATCTCTATTGCGTGTGGGTCTCAATGGGTTTTGGTGGGAGAGGTGGTATGAGGTGCCGAGTACCTGCAAAGAAGTCCTGGGGTGATTTGGTACCACCAAGGACCCTCCGACGATCAAGTTAGTGATGGAATCCGAGCAGAGTAACGGCTTAGAAGAGTAAAGAATGGCTTACTTGACCCCTTTGTGATGGTGGTTTATATAGAGGCGGTGGCACGCAGCAGCTGGCGCGAGAATCTCGCCGGCAATTACGCTCCCGACGTCACGCCCGCGTAGAGAGCGGATCGCCCATTAATGGGGATCATGATGGCGTGGAACGTGGGATGTTGTTGGCGTAGAATCTGCGCCTGACGAGATTCGCGGAGCGTCGGTTACGCCTGTGAGCGGTGGCCTTGGTCGGAGGGCCGAGGAAGACGGCCTCGGCCGGGAGCCCGGAGATGAGCGAGGAGGCCGAGGAGTCTTGGTCTTGTGGCAGCTCGGGCCGAGCTGAGGGACCGAGGAGGCTAATTTGCAGGGGGGCTCGAGGAGGGCCAGCTCGTGTTTGCAGGTCGGGCACATGGTGATCTGGTCGGCCCCTGTGGGCCCTTTCTTCTGAATTCTGGGACACGTCACCTGCCACGTGTCCTGATTTTGGAGATCGCCAATATTGAGCATCATCAATCACCATCTCTTAATTCATGATATTGATCTGCAGGATATATATCATCAGCATCATCCTCAGCTACTTCTTCATTAGCAATTGGCACTTCATAATCAGTATCATTATCAGCCTGTTCATCTATTATATCGTCTTCAAAGTTCACATTCAAATCTTCTTGATCAATTGGATGTGCTGACTTGCCTTTGCTCCTGCTCTTTCGTTGTCTCTGTGTCACTAATGCTGCTCCATTCTCGATCAATTTGAAATGCTGGCTTCTCCTAAATTTAGGTTGAGGCTCTGTTCTAACTAAATCTTCTTCAGACAATTCACTGCTATGGTCTCTCCTAGCTCCATGTGAAGATTTTTCAAGATCTCCATCGCTACGTTCTTGAGATGCATCTTCCTCTTCAATCTTTGTACCATTGAGAGATTGTATTGGCAATGATGGGGCTTGTAGAGCAGAAGCTTTCGATGTAGTCATAAACACCTTTCGACATTAAAATTTCTCTGCTTCCCACACTCATACTTCATCCTTGTTGTTCTAGGAATTCTTCTCCATTAACCATCATATCTAAGAACAATGTCTATAAATGTATCTTATGACATTTCACCCAAAATGATACTTCCCGCCTCATTAATTAGAGAACAATAAAAATGGCTCAAAAAGATGGCATCGAATTAAGAAACAACAATCTTAATAATTGAATTAAAATATGAAATAGAGATGGGATTTTATTTGAAGTGCAAAAAAAATTAACTTGAGTTAAAAAAAGATGCTGGAATTTACATCATATCTTAATAATTAATTTAAGAGATGAAACAGTGACGGCAGTCAATTTGAAATGCAATAATACTTCTCATGAGTTTAATTTTTTTTTGGAATAAACCATATTAAATTAATATTATTAAAAATAAATCACTTTCAAAAGATATTACAAAAGTAGGCCACTTTCTGCTACAGAGCGTCGCGTCAGTGCCAACTCAGCGCTGGCGTGTTAAATTTTTATTTTAAGAGGCGCAGTTTGAAACTGCGCCCATTACAAGTTTTTTTTTTGAAATAGGATAGTTTTAAATTAAAATTATTAAAATAAAACGATTTGATTTTTATTTATAGGAATAGGACGGTTTGGTGGAGAGCCCACCCCCACAGTTTAGAAGACGGATTCCTAGAACCCGCCCCCTACATATTATAGGAGAGGGCGAGTTCTCACCCGCCCTCTCCAATAAAATGAAGAGGAACCTGTCCTCTCCTATATAAAGAAGAGGGCGGGTTCCCAGAACCCGCCCCATTTTTAATTTTATTTTTAAATAAATTATAGAAAATTGGTAAAAATTCGAAGAAAAGAATAAAATTGTATAATATGAATCTGGTGTACATTCTAATAACAAAATAATGAATCCGTCAAATTTATAATACAAAAAAATCATATCTGTTTATAAAATGTAAATTCTATCTCGACGGTCAAATTTATAATAACAAAATGAATCCGTCAAATTTATAATACAAAAAATCATATCTGTTTGTAAAATGTAAATTCTATATCGACGGTCAAATTTATAATAACAAAATGAATCCGTCAAATTTATAATACAAAAAATCTTCCGGTGCACTTGTCACGATCTCGAAGGTCCCGCCCCTGGTGACTGTCCTGGACATCTGGTTCTATAATGACCTGGTTGTTTACTTAGGCTACATCCGGCGTGCCTTGCTGAGAATCATCATCTATTATCATTCGATCTCGACGCACTTTAGGTCTTCCGGGCCCTATATTTTTTTCCGGCGGTAATACAGTCGGGATTTGTCTGTTCCTAGTATAATAGTGCCAATAGCGACTGTCCGGTATAGGATAAAATTTTGGATCGTATGTATCTTGGTAATTGGAAATTGTATAGTAATGGGAAGCAAAATTGTAATGTGAGTTATGCATGCTGCTCGCAGCAGTAATTGCGTGGACACAAGGTAAATGTTGTTGCTGGAAAACACCGCATGTGCACGAAAAGAGCCCTTCATCTCTAAAGTTTACGGTATATTGATTCCCATTACTTCCCGTTACTTGAAACTCCGTCATGTCAAAACTTTCGGATCTGTAGTATTGTGCTCTGCGCTCTCTTTTCCGGAATATATCTTCGTAATACGTAGTGAGTGGAGTCTCCATCGCCAAGAACTTTTCTCTTCTTTGCACAAAGTAAGTATTCACCCGGAAAAAGGTTCGAACAATCAACCCCTGTATCGGTAAGCCTCTAACACCTTTAAGGACCCCGTTAAAGTATTCAGACATATTAATGGTCATTAGTAGATATCTTCATCCATTATCATGTGCTTGTGATCACATGCGTACTGGATACTCATCTAACCACGCTTTCGCGGCTTGACTCATCTCTCCAATTTTCATCATGTAAATGTTATGAACATTAGGGTCAGACGCTTCACCGGCTTTGTACATAAGCTTATGTAGATCAGAATTTTTAAATTTTCTATCAAAATTTTGCCTGAAGTGCCGCAGGCAAAACCTATGTGGGATCGTCGAAAATACAGCTCTCATTGCAGCTAGTATTCCTAGATGTCTATTAGATATGATGCATAAATCTGTTTTATCAATAACAGATGGGATACTTTTGAGTTGACGGAAAAACCATGACCAGGATGATGTATTTTCACCCTCGACAATAGAAAATCCCCGCGGAAATATACCGTTATTAGTATCAACACCTGTAGCAATTAACATGCAACCTCTATACTTACTGTATAGAGACGTCCCATCAACGCACAATATAAGCCGACGGTGTGTGAAACCAGCCGCACTTGGAGCAAAGCACCAGAAAATTCTTTGAAACCTGACAGATCTATCGCCATCTGTTTCTGTGGCTTTTAACCGATATACGGTCCCCGGATTTGATGCTTCCATAAAAGGGACTAGTGAGTTGTACAAGCTTTCCCAGTCCCCAAATATCTTGCATAAAGCCTTTCTACGAGCATCCCATGCCTTCACATACGAAATCTGAATTTTGTGCTCTCCGCTAACGTAGAGCCGTATCTCTCGTGGAGTCATCGCTACATCTGTACGGATTAGTGGCATGATTAGTGAGCAAATGTAAGATGAAGTGCAATTCCTGTGATCTTGTAATATAATAGAATTGATGCAAGTATGTTTTTGGTTGTATTTCGTGACCTTCCAAGGTTTGGCTCTTTTGGAACAACATGCATGCAATCTCCACTTACATTCAGGAGCTTTCGTACATACCACGGTATAACACGTATTATTTGACTCTTCAGTTTTAAATGTAACGTTTTGCTGAATAGCCCACGACTTCAGCTTACAAATAAGATTTCCTTTTTCCTGAAACAAATCCCCGACAGTGACGCAATCTTCGCTTGCTACTGTCGCTTCCAAATAGGGTGCCGTATTTACTTCTGCCACGGCTAAGTCTACCCAACTATCATCTTCCAGCGGATTGAGGCCAGGATCTTCTAGTTCGACAAAATCATTATTCGCAACCATATCATCAAACAATGCTATCTCATTTAATCCAGCGGCATATTCCACGCTACCCTCCCCTTGATGACCTTCACCAGTTTCATCATCATCACTGCCACACATATCAATGTCACATGTAGCAACATAAGGCTCGGGTGCAATATATGGTGGTTGGGGTCGGTGTGATATGGATGGTTCGGGGTGAAAAGACCGGAAAGATGTGGACGGACATGCTTGGAATACGCTACTTGGATCGTGTTGGAATGATGCGGAGGTATGGGAAAATCTGCGTTTAGTATATAAATTGTTCTTATACAATTATTCCTTAATATTTTCGTATTTTGAAGAATATAAACATAATCACCACTTGTTTCAGATTTATTTACCTTTGGAAGGTTGTATATGGTAATCCTTGTTGTTCTTCTGGGGTGGATGTAACTGCAGCAGTCGATTGAGAGAACCTGTATTCAATATAAGTCAATATATTAGTATTTTGGTATTACAAAAGGTGGATTTATAAAATGTTTACCCTTGAGTTTGAAGGTTTGAATAATATTGTGTATAGTCATATCCACCGTGCAACACCGTGTCAAGAGCTCGTGCAACACCGTGTCGCATTGGTCATCCATAAGAGTAGGGTTCAATAAGCGCGCAGCAAAACGAGGAACAATTTCCTCAATGGGCACCTCCCATGGCTGACGGCGAGAATGTGGGCGATTACAAGACATATCTCTTCTCTGTTAAAATGATTCTTTGAAAATGAGAGAGAAAAGAAGTATTGCATCAGATTATGAAGGGAGACATTTAAGTCTAGGCACAGAAAATGCTGTGCATGATAGAACTATTTCCAAGCTTTGGGAAATAGAAGCTTAACTCAGCAAAAGTGAAGAGGATAGATGAAAAGACACCTTCAGTAATGAGGCAGCGCTTCACGTGCAAAGCACGTGAGCGCTAGCGCTAAGAGCGCTGCACTCTAAACAACGCACCACGTGCAAAGCGCGTGAGCGCTAGCGCTAAGTGTGATGCACTCTAAGCAGCGCACCACATGCAAATCACGTGAGCGCTAGAGATAGAACAAAATGTTCTCGGCCGTTGGATCAAAAATCCAACGAACATGATTAAAAATCATCAATTGACCAGAATAAAATTCTGTTGAGCAAACATTCCTCAGAATCTTTCCAAACAGGAAAGATTGTGCTCTGAGAATCAGAGCACCATTGGATCAATGATCCAATGGTGATTAAAAATCGTCAAAATACAGAATAAATTCTGTATGGAAAAAGATTTCCCAATCTTGTTAAAAACAAGAAGATTGCCTTCTGTAAATCAGAAGCCCTTGGATCAAAGATGTAACGGGGGAAACATCCCCAAATCAATTAGAGAAAAGATATCTTCAACCGATTGAACAAATCAGCTTGCCCTATATAAAGGCCCTAAGACTTCATGTCTGATATACAAAAAAAATAGAGGAACCCCCCTATAAACTTTGAGAAATTTCAAAGACAAAGAGCAAGCTCTCAGAAAAAGAAGATTTTCTGCAAGGTAAAAAGAACAGAAAGACGAAATCGTCTCATATAAAAAGAAGAATTTAATTATTTTTCTATGATCATAGATCTATAAGACCAAGGTCTTTCACAAAAGAGATCAAAGTATCTCATCATAAAAAATAAGAGAAGGACTTAATCTTTTTTAGATCATAGATCTACAAGACAAATTGTCTTTCAGAGATCATAATATCTAATTACAAAAAGGGGGAGAATAATTCAATTCTCTTAGGATCATATATCCATAAAGGCAGAGCCTTTCACCAAAAACATAAGAGATTGAAACATCTCCTATAAAAAATAAGAATTTTGTTCTTAAATCCATGAGACAAAGTCTCTTATAGAGAGAATTTAATTCTTAGGGCGCAAAGCTGCCTAGAAAGAGCCTTAACGCTCCAATTAAAGAAGAGCGCCTTAGCGCTCCAAATCTAGTGCACAGCGTTGCAGAGCCTTAGCGCTCCAAACTTGAATAGAAGCGCATTGCGCTCTTTGAACTGGCGCTCAACGCCAAGCGTGCCACATGCTCCTCACGTGTGCGCTACTGTGCTCTTTGAACTGGCGCTCACCGCCAAGCGCGCCACATGCTCCCCACGTATGCGCTACTTAAATAGAAGCGCTTTGCGCTCTTTGGACTGGCGCTCAGCGCCAAGCGCACCATGTGCTACCCACGTGTGTGCTACTGAACAGAAGCGCTTTGCGCTCCGCCAAGCGCGCCACGTGCTCCCTACGTGTACGCTACTTCACATAAGCGCTTTGCGCTCTTTGACTGGCGCTTAGCGCCAAGCGCGCCATATGCTCCTCACGTGTGCGCTAAAAGAACATAAATTGTTCTATAAATAAAGCCCAGAGCCATAATGAATGCTCAACATCCAATAAAAGACAAAAAGATTGTCAGAAACCAAACCAATGCTCATCATTGTTAAATGTTTAACATTTTAACTGAATGGGCCGAGCCCAAAGTGATCACAGAACCCTAACTCGGATTAATTGAGCCCATGTGCTCATAAATATTTGATCTTAGTGCCTAATTGGACTACATATCTTCCAACCAATATTGGTTCAAGGGTACATCTCTTCACTCCTCTGATACTTGTCGTTGTAATCCTTCAACGTCTTCAGAGAGATGATGGGTCCCGACAACCAGACATTCCATGGACTGTAAGGTCCTTAAACTCATAGACTATGATGTCTTTAAACTTTATGGACTGTGGGGTCTTTAAACTCATGGACTATGATGTCCTTAAACTTTACAGACTATGATGTCTTTAAACTACGGACTGTGGGGTCCTTAAACTCATGGACTATGATGTCCTTAAACTTCTGGACCGCAATGTCCCTAAACTAAACAATAAAGCCCAAATGCTCTCTTGTTGGTGTAGGGTGGTTTTCGTCACCCCATTAAGATGGGAATACGCGCGCGCTTGTCAGGCGTACTACAGATGTTAGTTATATGTATGCCCTAGAGGCCATTACTGTACACAGAATGTATATTGTAGTGGATGCTGGGACATATATTGGTAGGACTTTCTTGCTCGACATGATAGTACGCTATCTGGTTGCTCTTTATCTTAACATGTATACTTTCTGTCTCTCTATTACATGTTGATAAAGCCCTTAGGATGCGTACTCGACTTCCAGGACTATGATGTAGATCATACTAGTGGGGCCTGGGTAGTCCATGAGTACATCCTTCAATGTTCCTAGTCGTAGGAATATCGAGACGGGGTATCGATATTCCAGAGTAGACTAGCGTATATCTTCTCGACCCATGTGATGGGCGATGGATGATCCCATATCCATTGGTGTTTGACATCAGAGATGGTATGCGGGTGCTCGGAAGAGACTGGGTACACTGAACGGACTCGCCGAGAACTCCCAGTTGGTATTATACCTCACGTCAGATGGCAGTTCTCTGGTGACACTGGTACAGCTTAGTCTGTTGACCCGAGATCATCATAGAGTCTTGTGTGTCTCCCACTGTGCTTTGATTTCCACCCTACCACGGCTCTACTGAGTCGTGCAAACAGGTGGTTTTTGGGTACAGTCCCGATTCACATGGAGGCAATGAGCGATAGGAGGGGATTCGTCTCTTCCGGTATTGGGGGTTGATGTTATGCTATGCTCGACTGGCCATAACTGGAAATCCCTGGCCAGGGTTGCACTGATTTACTGGTAAGTGTTATCAGTAGTTTCATGCTTGTTATGGACCTTACATCGGCATGACTTATCAAGCTACTGGGGTCTGACGTTTACCACCCCTAGGCGAGATATGCGACATATCAGACGAACAGACCGGACTGTACGGTAAGTGTTACTGGTTGGATTCACAGGAGTGTGAGCGGGCTTGCTCGTTGATCTTCTGATCGCTCAATACCCGGGTGGCCGTTACGTTTAGCAGACCGCTTGCGGCTTGTGGGTGTTTGATATGTTCATCACCTGCTGCCGACGTATTGACGAGTCTTTAGAGTCCTACACAGAGGTTTCCGGGCTCAAGCGAAACGAAATAGGAGCGCATATGAGATATGTGCGGGACCGAGAATAATACCAGTATGTGATACTGAATTCTATTCTCGCGATTTGTATCATCAGACGGTTATATAAGATATAGCCGGGTTACCGAATCAAATGTTGATTCGATATATTGATACACTTGATATTAGTCGGTTATATGCAGTATGACCGGATCATTAAATCAAGTGTTGATTTAATGATTTAATGTATAATTATATATTTGATATATTACTTTATATTAACTAGTATTTTTTCACTTAAGATTATTTTTCTCACTAGATTGTGCACAAGTTGTATATGTGATATATGTTTGTGCACTAATTTGTATCATGCTTGGTGATACATGCAAACTTGGGTGTGTGTATGCTTTAAACCATGTTTAGGTTAATGGTTAGGGTTTTAACTTATTTATTTATTTTATTCATTTATTTTTGGCAAAAATAAAATGGTGGCTTTCTTTGTTTTATGCTTGAAGCTTCATGAAGCTTCAACCATTTTGTTTTTTCTTTTAACCTAACCATTACACCTAAACTCTAGTTTATTCTCTACATGAGTTAACTTCACCCATGGTTGCATTATGATAAGTCTTCACTTGATTTATTATTTTTAAAGAATTCATTTTTCTTTCTTCTTCTTCTTCATCTTCTTCATGAAGTGAAGAAAGCTTTCTTGAAAAATTCCAAGTGAAGAAATCAAGTGAGAAATCCAAATCCAAAGTGAACCCACTTCCTATTTCTTCATCCTCTACCACTTGCCATGTAGTAGAGTGTGTTATCTTCACAAGTTTCATGACCTAGTGAAGATGGAGCTTGAGTTTGAGTCGCCTCGACGTAGATCATCTTCGGCATCGAAGTTAACGACCTAGCCCGATTATTTCTCCGACGAAACTATCACTAGAGTCCAGGATTCCGATGATCGCAGTGGAGGGACATCATCACGGAGCTTTAGAAGTGGAGGACCGGATCTACAAAGGTTGTAATCCCTTTCACTTGTTAGTAAAGTTGTTTGCGAGCTTATAGTTTCGCCTATCCTCTGGTTAACGATCTAGCATTAGGGTTCTTTGGCACATGGAAAATTTGATTTTGGCATGGTTGATTAGTTGTGGGACCTCATGGGTGTGCCTAGGAACCCTACAGTGGTATCAGAGCCTAGCTAGAGCTTTAGGCGAAGTGTAGACGAAACTAGAAGTCCGATCGAACCCGATATCCCCTGATTTCACCCCTCTCTGTACAATTTTTTGAAACTGTGGATTTTCCTAATTAAAAATGCTCAGAAAATAGTGTAGGTAAATATAAGGTTAACTGTACAAAACGAGACACTGAATCACTTTTACGGCCGCGTAACCGCGGCAATGACATGCCATTGGCGGCGGTTCAGCGGCGCAATTGAAGAGTTAGGGTTTCAGTTTTGTACAGTTTCCCCCGTATGTGATTCCTGATGTTTCTGGATGCTTTTAAATATACTCAACAGTTGAGTTTTCTGGGGTGTATTGGGGACTCGTTGATTCGATCGGATATTCTAACCTCGTTTATGGTTTTCTGGGTAATTTTAGAACATGTTAAAAAGCTCGACCGGATATAAATACCTACTTTTTCCCCTGCCAGGAAATTTCCATGTGTTGGATTTTTCCGAAGTTTAAGAACGTCTAAGTAGTGCAAGTAACGCGATGGACCCTCTAGGAGACAGCAAACCTTAACTCGATTATGTGACCGTCTTGAACTGCCTTTTGAACCTTAGGGTTTGGGGCAGTACGGCGTGCCACTTGTGAGGCGTTGGCTTGACCCTTCTACGGCTGGACCGTTGGTACTGTGGCATGAAATGGATGTTTTTAAACTTATTTCAAGTGTTGAGCTGTTTCGGGAAAACTTGGGTGTTTGATCGTTCGATCGGAAAGTTTAGCATTTTCTATTTATCTGGAATATGATACAATATTTAGAATCCAAAAGTAGTTATGAGATAACTGAATGAATGTTATAAATCTAGCAGTTTAGTCTCACTTGATCGGTTGCCACGGAATTTTGATGTGATCAAAAGTCCGTCGCAATCACGTTGCGTACGTGGATACTCGCCGAGTAAACTTAATAGACAGCTACACCCCATAGCCCCGACCAAGTGACTGTAGGAGAACCCCGTCGCCAAAAAGCATCCGTTCGGGTGCTCGCGGCAGCGGTGTTCCGCCTTAGTGCACTTCGTTGACGGTATCAGGGGTGCGGCCGTCTACTAAAGTTTGTGACGAGCATTCGTTTTGGATGTCGGGAATCTAGATGAATTGCCCGACTTGATATTGAAAAGAGTTTTCGATAATGAGACCAAAATGCGGGGTTTATAATTGTTAGGCATGCGATGTCTAAGAAGGTTGCGTATTCCAACTGTTGTAGTTTTATATTTTCTTTTCTGTGACCGTAAGTGTAGTATGTAGTTGTATCACCGGTTTTCGTTGCTATACGTCGACGACAATCGGTGTATGCATACTTACTTACGTTGATGACATGTGATGTTGTGTGTTGCTGATATGTTATATTAGATCGTCGTGTTTGACTAGCCGGGTTTTTTTTATGTGAGATGAGTGTTTTTCATTTTCATTCATGTAAAAACTTGTATGTAATATTCTTTTATTGGGGCACTTCCAGGTTGTGGAAGATGTCACCGTTGATGTATATTATTTACTTTTCCGCATTAGGATAGACCCAAGGAGGGGAGCACAAGTAACCGGGTTCTAGGGTCCAGTGGGAGACCATCTCGAGGAGTCGAGTCCGGGTCTCCTAACCCTAGAATTGGTAGGGTTGTTTGCCGCTCTCGTAGGGGCCTAGGGGTGTGGGATTGGCTATTCATCACGACCATGGAATCCGTGTTTTATTCAGGCTCAAAATAAAACACGGACGTCCTAGTATATCCGATATTTCATATGATATTTTCTGCTGTGTTATTTGTGATGTGATCATGTGATATGTTCAGATAGATATTATATATAGTATATATGATATATTATATAGACGTTGCTTATGTTTTACACCCGCGCTAGCCCTGCCTCGCTCTGGCGTTAGTTACCTAACCTAACGGTGCAGACGGGACATCGAGGCGAATGCGGATGGCATAAGCGTACGTTATATTTATCTGTGATGTTTAGGTGGACTAAAATGATGGGACATTCATTAATGAGATTAATGAAAAAAAATAAACCTAAAAGATGTTGTGGAATCGAATTTCAAAAATAAAACAGGTAGCTACAGTTCTTGCTTTGCATCGCGGTGTTCCTTGTAGAACATTCTGCACCTTATTCGATATGGAAAGGGCCGAGATCCCTTCACCGGGAGTGACCCCTTTAGCAATAACTGGAAGATGCTACAACCCTCGGTTTGTCTTTTGATTGCTTCTATAGTTTTTGCTTTGCACAGCGGTATATATGATATATCCTGCACCTTATTCGATGAGGAAAGGGCCGACGATCCCTTCACCGGGAGTGACCCCTTTAGCAAAACTGGAAAAGCTTCAAAAACACTCCATTTAAAAACCATTTGATTCCGCAACGAGATCAAGTTCAAAGCGTTAAAGGTTTTCTTAAAAACCATCCGCAACCCTCCGTCATTTTAGGAAGTAGAGTACTTAGTATTCGTGCTGTGTTTGTTGACCTTAGTTAAGGCACAGTGTACGGTAGCTAAGTGATGTCTTCCTACACCGCATATGATGCAATTAGTTAGGACAGTCGCGTGACTTTGTTGACCTTAATTAAGTGTCATGTGGGTGGGTCTAATTAATCACGAAATGACGGGTAGAACTTGACTAGTGCTTATGATTTGTTGACCATAGTTAAGGTCATAAGTGCTAGGGGTAAAAATCTTTATCGGGAGTTTCAAGTGTTGAAATTTGCAATGAGATTGCATACCTTCTATATGATAGTTGGATCCTGATACCCACTGCGAGTAATTGTTACTCCTGGGAGAGTTTTGCACTTTACAATTAGCCGATCAAGTAGGTGTCTAGAAAGGTGTCAACGGGGTTACGCCCCTGGGAAAACGAGGTTTATTTTAATTAGGTCTGTGCGAAAGCACGGGGAACCTCCCTCAAAGTACCGGCACTGGCCTGGCTGAAAGATTGGTGAACTTGTAGAGTGTAATTAATCCCGGCTAGTCTTTCCTTTTAAGCTTTGAAGGAAGATTTGATAAAAACAGTGGGAGCCATCCTGATTAGATAAAATATATAACCAATCTAATCTTGCAAGAGCGCACGCAGAGTGTTTTCTTCTCTCTCTCTCTCTCCAGGTAGCGACCATATCACGCCTTAATCAAGATAATAATATGGATGTATTGACCGAACCCGCTTGTTATACTGAGCTGGGGAACGTTGGTCCCGCTCCAACTTATAATTGTTATAAGACAGAGCAGGAATTAAGGGAATACCAGGATTCCCATGCCGCCCAAACGAAGAAAGTGCATGAGATGCATCATCTTCGGGTGTGTTCACTATAAAAGAACTGTTTCTCAGTGTCCTCTACGTCCTAGGTATTAGATACCGGATCAGGATCCCGCAAATGTAATCCGTTACATGGGCTACAGAAAGGTAGAGAACAAAGAACGGGTGATAAGTTTCATGAGACAGAAAACGGTGCAAGTGTTGCAGCCAAGTCTGTTGGTCACTGTCACCCTGTATTACCAATACATTGATTCTGAACAAATGCTATTAGATACCGAACCTGATATACAAAATCATATCAATCTCTTTATTTATTAAAGAAGGATATGATTTTGTATTGTTGAATAATGTTTTATACATTTCCTATTTCAAAAGTTGATCGGTTCAGGCACGTTATCTAAAAACATTGACGTTCTAAATCAAACTACAGTTCCTAGTATACAGAACACACACAAGAGGAAGAGTTCAGAAATGAACGAATCCTTCTTGAGGCATTGTAGACTAGGTCATATCAATGCGACCCGACTAGCTATGTTACATTTAGATGCATATTTAAATCAGTTTAAATTTACATCTTGTGAAACTTGTCAGTCATGTCACAAAGATAAGATGACCATAGCTCCGTTTATTGGAAACAGAGAAAGAGTTAGTGAACTCTTGGGACTGATACATGATGATGTATGTAAGGTCCCCTGTCTACACATGCCATGACCGGTTCTTTGTACTTCATTACATTCTCTGATGATCTCTCAAGATTCAGTCATATGTTCCTGTTGAAACATAAGTCTGAAGCTTTTAAGATATTCACAGAATATAAGTTAGAAGTAGAGAACCAAAATACAGGTATAAGTATTATGTCCTATGATGAGATCAGGGAGGAGAATACTTGTGCATAGAATTCTTGGACTATTCTAAAGGAGAATGAGATTCTCTCTCAGCATTACTCCTCCGCATACACCACAACACAACGGTGTATCAAGGCGGAGCAATTGCACCTTATGAGATATGGTGCGCTCTATGATGAGTACTACTGAGTTTCCTATTTTCTTTTAGGGGTTATGCACTTGAGAAGCTGCATACCTATTGAATTAGGTTCGAATCAAATCAGTGCCTACCACTCCATATGAGATATGGTATGGGAAGAGCCCATCTCTTAAAGTTAAGATTTGAGATTGTCTGGCCTATGTCAAAAGCAAAATTCGGACAAGATCGAGGCAAGGTCAGTTCTGTAGAACTGGAAAGGTTCCAGCTATACAAAGCTGCAGCTGATGATTTGACAGAACCAAAGGATTCAATAGTCCCCGACGAACCTCAGCCTCTCCGCCGATCTGGTAAGATTTCTTATCCGCCTGAGAGATACTTCGGTTTCTCGATGACAGTGGGAGCGAGGAATGCATCATGAGATGATGACCTAACTAGTTTCGAGCAGGCCATCGAGGGTAGGGACTTTGTAAGAATGGCTGGATGCTTAGCGATCTGAGATGGAATCCATGTACACCAACAAGGTATGGACTTTGGTTGCTATATCTGAAGGGTTAAATTCCCATCAGGAGCAAGTATATCTTGAGAAGATTACTTGGTGGAAATGGAAAAGTTGAGACTTTCAAAGATAGACTTGTTAAAGCTTTTCGTCATCAACCAGGCGTGGATAATGATGAAACCTTTTCCATTGCCTATGCTTAAGTCCATCCCGATCCTATTTGCCATTTCTACATACCATGACTACAATATCTGGTGGTTGGGTGCCATGACTGATTTTCTAAATAATGATTTAGAAGAGAACGTCTATAAGAACACAGCCAGGGGGTTTCGTAAACAGTGGGAGCAGCGGAAACGTGTGCAAGTTTCTTTACAGAATAAAGCAGGCATCGCGGAGTTGGAACGTCTGTTTTGATGTGGTAGTCAAAGTGTTTGACTTCATCAAAATGGTAGATGAACCTTGTATATACAAAACGGTAGTAGAGAGTAAGGTGGTCATCCTCGTATTGTACGTGGACAACATACTCTTGATAGGAAAAGAGTTTCCTATGCTACGCTCGGTTAATTTCCTCTTATCACATGGATTCTCCATATAGGATCAAAGTGATACATCCTAAATCTTAGGTTTTGGATCTATGAGATAGATCTAAATGGATGTTAGGATTCTCACTAGTTGTAGTGAGATGGTATCAGTTGATCCTGAGGAGAATCACTGGAAAGGTTCCAGGGTGATAAGGACGACTGAATGTCAGTCGCAGGCATTGTATTTACCCTCAGTGGAGGGATGGTATGTTGGAAGAGTTCCAAGCAAGATACCGAGGCAAACTAGATGATAAAGGCTGATAACATCGCTATCAAAGATACTACCAAAGAGGCAGTTTGGGTGTATATTGGTTCATGAGATGAACTAGGTTCCTACTATTGTATGACAATGGAAGTGTGGCTTTGGCCTAGGAACCCTGGTCCCATCAGTGACCCAGACATATTCTGAGGCAGCATCACCTGATCATGGAGATAGTTGATCTCCAGAGTGATCGAGGTTAGGGGAGTAGACTCAGAGGACAACACGGCGGATCCACTCACAAAGGCCTTTTCCCAGAGAGAGACTTATATAGGATGGTTGAGTATGAGATACTACAACCACTGCTACAGATGGCCCTAGTGCAAGTGGGAGATTGTTAGTTATATGTATGCCCTAGAGGCCGTTACTTACACAGGATGTATATTGTAGTGGATACTGGGACATATATAGGTAGGACTTTCTTGCTCGACATGATAGTACGCTATCTGGTTGCTCTTTATCTTAACATGTATACTTTCTGTCTCTCTGTTACATGTTGATAAAGCCCTTAGGATGTGTACTCGACTTCCAGGACTATGATGTAGATCATACTAGTGGGGCATGGGTATTCCATGAGTACATCTTTCAATGTTCCTAGTCGTGGGAATATCGAGACGGGGCATCGATATTCCAGAGTAGACTAGCGTATATCTTCTCGACCTATGTGATGGGCGATGGATGATCCCATATCCATTGGTGTTTGACATCAGAGATGGTATGGGGGTGCTTAGTGGAGATTGGGTACACTGAACGGACTCGCCGAGAACTCCTAGTTGGTATTATACCTCACGTCAGATGACAGTTCTCTGGTGACACTGGTACAGCTTAGTCTGTTGACCCGAGATCGTCATAGAGTCTTGTGTGTCTCCCACTGTGCTTTGATTTCCACCCTACCACGGCTCTACTGAGTCGTGCAAACAGGTGGTTTTTGGGTACAGTCACGATTCACATGGAGGCAATGAGCGATAGGAGGAGATTCGTCTCTCCCGGTATTGGGGGTTGATGTTGTGCTATGCTCGACTGGCCATAACTGGAAATCCCTGGCCAGGGTTGCACTGATTTACTGGTAAGTGTTATCAGTAGTTTCATGCTTGTTATGGACCTTACATCGGCATGACTTATCAAGCTACTGGGGTCTGACGTTTACCACCCCTAGGCGAGATATGCGACATATCAGACGAACAGACCGGACTGTACGGTAAGTGTTACTGGTTGGATTCACAGGAGTGTGAGCGGGCTGCTCGTTGATATTCTGATCGCTCAATATCCGGGTAGCCGTTACGTTTAGCAGACCGCTTGCGGCTTGTGGGTGTTTGATATGATCATCACCTGCTGCCGGCGTATTGACGAGTCTTTAGAGTCCTACACAGAGGTTTCCTGGCTCAAGCGAAACGAAATAGGAGTGCATATGAGATATGTGCGGGACCGAGAATAATACCAGTATGTGATACTGAATTCTATTCTCGCGATTTGTATCATCGGACGGTTATATAAGATATAGCCGGGTTACCGAATCAAATGTTGATTCGATATATTGATACACTTGATATTAGTCGGTTATATGCAGTATGACCGGATCATTAAATCAAGTATTGATTTAATGATTTAATGTATAATTATATATTTGATATATTACTTTACATTAACTAGTATTTGTTCACTTAAGATTATTTTTCTCACTAGATTGTGCACAAGTTGTATATGTGATATATGTTTGTGCACTAGTTTGTATCATGCTTGGTGATACATGTAAACTTGGGTGTGTGTATGCTTTAAACCATGTTTAGGTTAATGGTTAGGGTTTTAACTTATTTATTTATTTTATTCATTTATTTTTGGCAAAAATAAAATGGTGGCTTTCTTTGTTTTATGCTTGAAACTTCATGAAGCTTCAACCATTTTGTTTTTTCCTTTAACCTAACCATTACACCTAAACCCTAGTTTATTCTCTACATGAGTTAACTTCACCCATGGTTGCATTATGATAAGCTTTCACTTGATTTATTATTTTTAAAGAATTCATTTTTCTTTCTTCTTCTTCTTCATCTTCTTCATGAAGTGAAGAAAGCTTTCTTGAAAAATTCCAAGTGAAGAAATCAAGTGAGAAATCCAAATCCAAAGTGAACCCACTTCCTATTTCTTCATCCTCTACCACTTGCCATGTAGTAGAGTGTGTTATCTTCACAAGTTTCATGACCTAGTGAAGATGGAGCTTGAGTTTGAGTCGCCTCGACGTAGATCATCTTCGGCATCGAAGTTAACGACCTGGCCCGATTATTTCTCCGACGAAACCATCACTAGAGTTCGGGATTCCGATGATCGCAGCGGAGGGACGTCATCACGGAGCTTTAGAAGTGGAGGACCGGATCTACAAAGGTTGTAATCCCTTTCACTTGTTAGTAAAGTTGTTTGCTAGCTTATAGTTTCGCCTATCCTCTGGTTAACGATCTAGCATTAGGGTTCTTTGGCACATGGAAAATTTGATTTTGGCATGGTTGATCAGTTGTGGAACCTCATGGGTGTGCCTAGGAACCCTACAACAGATTCCCCCTCCCTAGGGTAGGCGGTGGTTTATTGATTGTGGGGATCCGAGTCTTCGGCAACCGCGGACTAAGCTGCCGTTAATTACCCCTCGCCTTTGGGGCGAGAGAACCTCCGATTAACGAGTTAAACTGGTCATACGAACTCAATGTGCAGTGTACGGACTCGTGGGGTCAGCGCCTTGAGCGCTGTGCGCTTAGGTGTTGTGCGGTTAGGCGCTAGCGCGCCACGTGTCGGCATATGGGTGCTTTGCGCTTGGGCGCTTTGCGCTTGAGCGCAAGCGCGCCACGTGTCGGTAAGTGGGCACTTTGCGTTTGAGCGCAGGGCGCTGGAGCACAGGCGCGCCACGTGTCGGCACGTGGGCACTTTGCGCTTGAGCGCAGGGCACTAGAGCGCTAGGCGCTCGAGCGCTAGCGCGTCACGTGTCGGCACGTGGGCGCTTTGCGCTTGAGCGCTGGGCTCTTGAGCTCCAGGCGCTAGCGCGCCATGTGTCGGCACGTGGGCGCTTTGTGCTTGAGCGCTGGGCGCTCGAGCTCCAGGCGCTCAAGCGCTAGCACGCCACGTGTCGGCATGTGGGCGCTTTGCGCTTGGACGCTGGGCGCTTGAGCGCTAAGCGCTCGAACCCTAGCGCGCCACGTGGGCACTTGGCGCTTGAGCGCTGGGCGCCTGAGCGCTTGGGCGCCGGCGAGAAAAAGAGGCTTTTAGTCCCAGAAATTCTCGAAAGAGAAATTAGGGTGGAGTGAAAACTCCTAAGCTGTTTTGAAGCTGATGAAGGGCTTCTCCCTTTGAGCCCTAGTTCTTCCCCAAAGTGGGGTTTCTGGAGATGGGTCTCCTTCTTCCTCCTCTGTTGGTAGGATCTTGAAGATCAGGAGATGTGAGATGTTAAAAATCTCTTCTTTTTGAGATCTAATGGAAGATCTGAGTTCCCCTTTATGGGTTTTGTTATGAAAAACTATTTAGTTTTATAAAATGAAGAGTAAAACTCTTGATTTAATTCAAAAGAAAGGAGAAAGTTTTAGAACCTTGAGGAAGGAGAAAGATCTCAGATCTAAAATTTTTTGGAGAGAGAAAAGGTTGTGAGATATTTTCATTATCCTTACCTTTATAGGCTATATACACTTTACACATAGCCCCTTGGGCTTCACAAAATGGCATTTTGCCTATCTCATGGCTCATGTGCCATTTCTTTTTGCACATAAGCCATAGGCTTTACAAAAATTTGGCTTTATGCCTATTTTTCTTACATTTATCCATAAAATAAAATAAAAGAAATACAACAAAATTATTTATTACAAATTTTTTTATCTTGGCATGGGGGAGGCCGGCCGCTTCATGTTCGGGTTCGACCCGGGCATGGGCCCACTGGATCTGGGCTTGGGCCCACTTGGCTTGGGGTTGACTTTGATTTTGACTTGGTTAACCGGGGTGTAAATTTTTACCCCAACAGTTGGATCTAAATGATCCCGTTAAGTTGATCTTAGTCTAAAATTAGACTAACGTATCCTTAACAAACGTTTAAGTTGATCTTAGTCTCAAATGAGACTAACGCATCCTTAAACCCAACCCAAACCCAAATCTAAGAAAATACGGATTTTGACTAATCCACGCTCTACGGGCGACAACATAAATTAGTCTCCGTATAAAATCTACGGGCAACCAAAAAAAAAAATAAACACACACGACACGAAGTGATTATCTGGAGAAGGAGAAAGTGGTTACCACGATGCGGTAGCGTAATTAACTGCAGGGGCTTGCACCTGCAGGGAAAAGCGTCCCCACAATCAAAAACCCCTCAATGAGGGGGAATCTGACAAAGTCTGCTACATCGGCCGCATCTGTTTAAACCTTCGATAGATGGTGTCATAAATCAACTTGGTATCTTCGGAGAGGTGGACGGATAGCACCAAATAGCATCTGCCCTCGAAATTCAGGTCGGACGTCCCAACATCCCGGTCGCGTCTTTCAGCGGAGAACAGATTCTGGCACGCCCGGTGGGACCTTTTCCTCTTTCCACTCCACTGGAGATTAGTTCTCCAACGTCCCATCGGGTGTGCCATAATCTGTTCTCCGCCGAAAGACGCGACCGGGATGTTAGGACGTCCGGCCTGAATTTCGAGGGCAGATGCTATTTGGTGCTATCCGTCCACCTCTCCGAAGATGCCAAGTTGATTTATGACACCATGTATCAAAGGTTTAAATGGATGCGGCCGATGTAGCAGACTTCGTCAGATTCCTCCTCGTTGAGGGGGTTTTGATTGTGGGGACGCTCTTCCCTGCAGGCGCAAGCCCCTGCTGTTAATTATGCTACCGTATCGTGGTAACCACTTTCTCCTTCTCCAGATGGTCACTTCGTGTTGTATGTGTTTGTTTTATTTTTGGTTGCCCGTGGATTGTATACGGAGACTAATTTCTGTTGTCGCCCATAGGGCGTGGATTAGTCCAAATCCGTATTTTCTTAGATTTGGGTTTGGGTTAGGTTTAAGGATGCGTTAGTCTCATTTGAGACTAAGATCAACTTAAACGTTTGTTAAGGATACGTTAGTCTAATTTAGAATAAGATCAACTTAACGGGATCATTTAGATTCAACAAGAGAGCATTTGGGCTCTATTATTTAGTTTAGGGACATTGCGGTCCAGAAGTTTAAGGACATCATAGTTCATAAGTTTAAGGACCCCCCTTTTTATAATGAGATATTATGATCTCTGAAAGACATTTGTCTTATAGATCTATGATCTGAAAGACAATTTGTTTCTCCCAATCAGAGTAAAGCTCTGTTCAAATTTTCAAAATTTGAAATGAGCAGCGCTTCATAAGAGCGCCAGCGCTCTGAGGCAGCGCTCACGTGCAAAGCACGAGTGCGCTAGCGCAAAGAGCGCTAGCGCTCTGAGGCAGCGCTCACGTGCAAAGCACGGGTGCGCTAGCGCTGGAACTAAATGTTCCCCACCGTCAGATCAAATATCCAATAAAGATGATAAATCATCAATTGACCAGGATAAAATTCTGTTGAGGAAAGATTCCTCAAAATCTTTCCAAACAAAAGATCGTGCTCTGTAAATCAGAGCACCGTTAAATTAATGTTCCAAAGGTGATTAAAAATCACCAAAATACAGAATAAATTTTGTATGGGAAAAGATTTCCCAATCTTGTTAAAAACAAGAAAATTGCCTTTTGTAAATCAGAACCCCTCGGATCAAAGATCCAATTATGGGGAAATCCCCAAATCAATTGGAGAAAAGATCTCCTTAACTGATTGAACAAATCAGCCTTCACTATATAAAGGCCCCAAGACTTCAAGTCTCAGGAAGAAAAAAAAGAAATACAGAAAAAATAGAGGAACCCCCCCTAAACTTTGAAAAACTTAAAAGAAAAAGTGCAAGCTCTCAGAAGAAGAAAACTCTCTTTAAGGTAAAAAAAGAACAGAGAGATGAAATCATTTCATATAAAAGAAGAATTTACTTCTTTTTCTAAGATCATAGATCTATAAGACCAAGGTCTTTCACAAAAGAGATCAGAGTATCTCATTATAAAAAAATAAAGGGAAGAACTTAATCTTCTTCAGATCGTAGATCTACAAGACAAATTGTCTTTCAGAGATCATAATATCTCATTATAAAAAGGGGGGAATAATTCAATTCTTTTAGGATCATAGATCCATAAAGGCAGAGCCTTTCACCAAAAACATAAGAGATTGAAATATCTCCTATAAAAAATTAGAACTTTATTCTTAAATCCATAAGACAAAGTCTTTTATAGAGAGAATTTAATTCTCAGAACGCAAAGCTGCCTAAAAAGAGCCTTAGTGCTCCAATTAAAGAAGATCGCCTCAGCGCTCCAAATCTAGTGCACAACATTGCAGAGCCTTAGTGCTCCAAACTTGAACAAAAGCGCATTGCGCTCTTTGAACTGACGCTCAACGCCAAGCATGCCACGTATTCCTCACGTGTGTGCTACTGCGCTCTTTGAACTAGCGCTCACCGCCAAGCGCACCACGTGCTCCCCATGTGTGCGCTATTTAAACAGAAGCGCTCCTGCGCTCTTTGAACTGGCGCTCACCGCCAAGCGCGCCACGTGCTCCCCACGTGTGCGCTACTTAAATAGAACCGCTTTGCGCTCTTTGGACTGGCGCTCAGCGCCAAGCGCGCCACGTGCTACCCATGTGTGCGCTACTGAACAAAAGCGCTTTGCGCTCTTTGAACTGGCGCTCACCGCCAAGCGCGCCACGTGCTCCCTACGTGTGCGCTACTTCACATAAGCGCTTTGCGCTCTTTGACTGGCGCTCAGTGCCAAGCGCGCCACGTGCTCCTCACGTGTGCGCTAAAAAAACATAATTTGTTCTATAAATAAAGCCCAGAGCTATAATGAATGCTCAACATCCAATAAAAGACAAAAAGATTGTCAGAAACCAAACCAATGCTCATCATTGTTAAATATTTATCATTTTAACTGAATGGGCCGAGTCCAAAGTGGTCATAGAACCCTAACTCGGATTAATTGAGCCCATGTGCTCATAAATCTTTGATCTTAGTCCCAAATTGGACTACAGATCTTCCAACCAATATTGGTTCAAGGGTACATCTCTTCACTCTTCTGATACTTATCGTTGTAATCCTTCAACGTATTCAGAGAGGTGACGGGTCCCGACAACCAGACATTCCACGGACTGTGGGGTCCTTAAACTCATGGACTATGATGTCCTTAAACTTTACGGGCTGTGGGGTCCTTAAACTCATAGACTATGATGTCCTTCAACTTTAGAGACTATGACGTCTTTAAATTACGGACTGTGGGGTCCTTAAACTCATGGACTATGATGTCCTTAAACTTCTGGACCACAATGTCTTTAAACTAAACAATAGAGCCAAAATGCTCTCTTGTTGGATCTAAATGATCCCGTTAATTGATCTTAGTCTAAAATTAGATTAACGTATCCTTAACAAACGTTTAAGTTGATCTTAGTCTCAAATGAGACTAACGCATTCTTAAACCCAACCCAAATCCAAATTTAAGAAAATATGGATTTGGACTAATCCATGCCCTACGGGCGACAACATAAATTAGTCTCCGTATACAATCCACGGGCAACCAAAAAAAACAAACACACACGGCACGAAGTGATCATCTGGAGAAGGCGAAAGTGGTTACCGCGATGCGGTAGTGTAATTAACTGCAGGGGCTTGCGCCTGCAGGGAAGAGCGTCCCCATAATCAAAAACCCCTTAACGAGGGGGAATCTGACGAAGTCTGCTACATCGGCCGCATCCGTTTAAACCTTAGATACATGGTGTCATAAATCAACTTGGCATCTTCGGATAGGTGGACGGATAGCACCAAATAGCATCTGCCCTCGAAATTCAGGCCGGACGTCCCAACGTCCCGGCCACTTCTTTCAGCGGAGAACAGATTCTGACATGCCCGGTGGGACCTTTTCCTCTTTCCACTCCACACTTCGTGTGACGTGTTTTGCGAACAAGTCGCGGTTTGACATGGTTACGTTTGGATGTGAAGTACTAAGATTTGGTATCTTGCTCCGTGCAGAAAAACAAAAGATCAATGGCTTTAAATTGCACTAATTGCAACAACTCCCACTCCGTCCTCGGCGGAGGAGTGACCTACGGGCCTCAAGCGGCCTCTCTTTCTACAATGTCGGTGGAACAAGTGACCCAAGCCACCACTGGACTATTTTTCGAGACTATGATCCTACCAACGAGCTTCAACGTTCAGATGCCGTCACAAGAAGCTGCGAAGAAGTCGGTCTTTGATTGGCTTGCAACCACCATGGCCCCTCTCAGCAGGTCGTCCAGTTCCAATGCCTCAGTCTTCGACAGGCTGGGCCAAAGCTCAAGTGGGCCCGCAAAGTGGCTCGCAATACCAGAGAAGGACACTCCAACTCCTGTTACAGTTGAGGTCATCCAAGCTGCTCTCCCTACTCGAAGGTCGGCTTTCGGCAGGTTGACCATTCCCTCTCAGCGGACGTCTGTCTTTGACAAGCCGACGCCACCAACAGGCTCTCATCAAAATAGGGGGCATGGAAAAGCTGATCCAACAATGGAGGTGGTCCCGGCCGCTCTCCATGCTCAACGTCGCCACTGGCGCCGAGTGAGGAAAGCTGGGGGAAGCTCCCCTTCCGGACTCATACCGCCAGCTCCAACGATAGAAATTGATGCTGCTGTTCCAACTAGGAACAACTTTGAACCACTCTGGAGGGTGCGCAAGAACTCTCCGACGGCCGTGCTGAAGAGATCTCCTCCACCTGTGGAGAGCGCTACAAAGGCGAAGCTGGGGCAGCCCCCTCAACGGCTGTCCTCCAAAATTCATAAGGTCTGGCAACAGGTCCAAGACTCCGTGATTGATCAAGACTACCCCCGCCAACAGGAAAAGATGAAAGTTCGGCGAGAAGGGAATCACCCTGTCAAGCCACAGAAGGTGTCATCTGTTTGGGTGCCCGCGGCAACGGCTCCCTCAACTTCGACCGCCCACAAAAGAAGGAGGCCGGAGAAAGTCCCTGCGTCTTTGGCAAATCGCAAGGACACTGAATCTAAACGCCCTAAGTCTTAGAGCATGGTGGAGCATACTGTTTATATGGCTTCCGAAAAAGAGGATAGCTGTATCTCTACTGGTTACCGACCACTGACACGGTCTGTGACTAAGGCTCAGGAGCAACAACAGCAAAAGCTCCAAGAAATGCTGACAGCCATGGCTGCACTCACTGTACCAAAAGCAGGCCCGGAGACATCTTCGGAGCAGCGTCATGAGCAGGAAACGGATGCCGAATTCCTTCGGAGAATGCTTGTGAAGAAGGACAAAGAGGCTGCGGAACAAGCGGCTAACATAAAACAAATGGCCCTTTTATTCCAAGATATGGTGGGCCAGATGATCCAGCCGGACCCTCCAGACGAAGATCCTCCAGTAATAATTGAAGATGATAGAGGAGAGACATAAAATCCTCTATCGGGTCTGTCAGCAGCCAAGGAGGAAACCATCTCTAAAGCCATGCTCGATGATTATATAGCTCAGCAAATACGAGCTCATCAAGCGAATGAAGCAACCGGCCAAGTCGTCAGAACTGGGCGACCATATCCAGGATGGTATGATCAGATAAAGTGCCCACCAGGATACACAATTCCTAAATTCCATGTGTACAAGGGGACATGCAATCCCCATCAACAGGTCGCTCAGTTCAGGGCTCTCCGCGGCAACACTGGAGGGGATGATAAGCTACTGCTTCGCCAATTCGTCGGCAGCTTGGCGGAGACGACGTTCGAATGGAACTCAGAGCTTCCCAACGACTCCGTCAAAACTTTTACGGAGATGGAATTGCTGTTCACCCAATGTTTCGCCAGCGCTAGCGAGCGCACCCCGATCACCGCGTTAATTAACGCCATAGTGAAGCCAGGCGAAACATGGGTGCAGTATGCGATACAGTGGCGGGATATATGGTCGAAGTGCGAGCAGCGCATCGAAGAAGCGCCTGCGGTAGGCATGTTCATAGGGACCCTCGACCCTCAGGTGACCATTTCACAATTCATGACGTTCTTCAAGCTAACTACTTTCCAGGCCTTGATTGACAAACTGGCCCAAATGGAATAGATGGGTCATAGACCCTCTTCTTCGAAGTTGGAATCTCGAAACGAGAAAGGGAAAGGGAAAGCGACCTTTGTCGCCAATATTCAGCAGCAGCCCAGTGGTCCAAAACCAACTGATCGCCAAGATGAAAGACCGCGATTCTTCAATGAGAAACTGAAGCGCCCTTATTCGTTTCCTCGGGATAAAACGAGGAGACTGTTCGAGCTAGCGGTGCGCAATAGGCTCATCACCTTGCAGGATCCAAAACACCCATTGCAACCCAGTGAGGCCAATAATCCCAATTTCTGCCCCTATCACCAAGTATTAGGCCATCCAATCGAAGATTGCTTCGTCTTTAAAAGCTGGATTGAGGACCAGTACCAACAGGGCAAATTCGCACTGTCCGAGAACTGGAAAGTAAGCCCGCCTCAGCTGCACGCTCTTAAAAGGGGGGACACACTGGGGGCATCATGCTCTTTTATAGAAGAAGCTCCATGGGAGGTCGCTCTTTCAGCCAAGACGAAAAGAATGCTGAAGGATCTCTAAACATGCCCGGCGATCAGGTGGAAAAATCCGCTAGAACCCGAGGTCATTGGGGGAATGCTGAAGCCGCGTTCGATGCCGAGAATTTGTAGCGATAATCAAGACGCTCAGGCCCAGCCGTCAAAGTCTTCGAAAAAGAAGAAGAAGAAGACCAAAAAGCCCATGAAGCATGGGGACAAGCGCACGGACCTGCAAAAACAGATTGACGCGTTGGAAGAATATAACCAGAAGGCGCGAACCCCAGTCACGCTTCAGGAGTTTCTCAACCACTTCCTTGGAGATGGAAATAGCGACGACGATGAGAGAGAAGACTCGTCAGATGAACCTGAGGATTATGTAGCAAGCTGCCACGTGATCTCTCACTCGCCGGTAGATGGTGAAGAATCTCCTAATATAGAGAAACTGGGGGCAGATCCCGAACCCGAACTCCTAGGACCGTCGGACGAGATGATTGACGTATTCCTGAACGAAGCTCTTCTGAAAAGCAAAGCTGATCGAGAGCGCGAAACGACCATATTTGAAAAAACCAAACACCGACGATTAGACGAAAGGGTTTAAACACTCCCACCAGATCAAAGCACATCCATCGCAAATAAAAGAAGGCTCAAGATGAGGAAAATGTTCGCCAAAGCCATATCGATGGGAATGAAGCTGACACCCTCCGAAGTAAACACTCCTGATAGGATACACCCTAACGGAGAGGACGTACATCCTGACTTCTGCTTATATCATCAGAGGATTGCACACCCTACTAAAGAATGCAACGCCTTTAAGAACTGGTGGCAAGGGTATGTCGCTCACAGGCAGTACTTCAAGAGGATGAAGCGCAAAACTCGTCGGGAACAACAAAACACGACAGATGAGCATAAAAGAACTGCCGGTGAATGTCACATGGTTAATTCTAGGGGATCACAAGTTCTCACCTTCGGGAGTGATTCTGATGAAGAAATATACCTTGGCCCTCTCTTCAAGGAATCCATCTCCGAAACAGAAGAGATGAAGACCTGCGAGAACATTCAGCTGCGCAATCGCACGCTACCTGAAAAGAATCTCGGACCCGGAAACAAGGGATCGAACAAAAAGGATAAGGGGAAAGAAAAGGTCCATGAGGATATCGCCCTCGATGATCGAGTCGTCGAAGAGCTGGCAACCAAGGACCCGCCCAAGAAAAACAAGGTGGATTACAACGTTCTGGCACACCTGAGGAAGATACCCTCACAGCTAAGCATTCTCGATGCCCTTCTACTATCTAAGGAGGAGAGAGATTCTTTGATCAAGGCACTACAAGAGCCCGAACAGTTCCAAGCTTTCCTCGCAGAAGAAGATGAAGGACGAGCTGGAAGAAGTGCACACGGCCGATATCACCTTCTGTGATGAAGACCTCCTCTTCGGGACGTGCGAGCATAACCGTCCCCTTTATGTCTCCGGATACTGTCATGATATCAAGATAGGTAAAATCCTGGTTGACAATGGGTCCTCCGTCAACCTCCTCAATGTAAGAGTGTTGAAGGAAATCTGCATGAGTATTTAGCACCTCGCTCGTGATAAAATCACTATCTCCGGGTTCGACTCCCAGTCTTTACAGACGCTCGGGTCTGTAGTACTGACATTACGCTTTGGGCTACTCGTCACGGACATCAAATTTCACGTCATTGACGCCAAGACATGTTACAATGCTTTGCTTGGCAGGCCTTGGTTACACGAGTACAACATCATCCCTTCTACACAATATCAGTGTATGAAGTATTTCAAGGATGGTCTCGAGTATACCATGACAGGGGAGTTGAACACATTCTCCATGAATGAAGTCCGAAAGTACGAAGATGCAAAATACTTCTTACCAGATTTCGAACATACGGAAAGATGCCACAAACCGAAGAACAAAGCTATCACCACTATTCCAGTCTTCGGGAGTGATACCGAGGAGGAAGAAGAAATAGTTTATTCAGGGCCGCCCCAATGCAACAAACCAGGACCGTCCACCCCTATTCTGGTCTTCGGCAGCGACTCGAAAGACGAGGTTAATACCATATTTTCTGTTCGGCCATCGATACAAGCCTTCACTGGCGATGATCGGAGTTTGCAAATTGCCATTGTTCCGCAAGAGCATTACAAAGAGCTCGACGCGCTTGATAGCTATAGTGTGCAGGAACTGCAGACATTCTACGTCCCTCCCAGGCAAGAAGACGAAAAGAAGATCCTCTTTTATCGATCCACGGAAACCAAAGTGGAGAAAGAAATTTGGCATGGTGTCGATTCTACACTTGACAGGCTCCAGCCCATCCGTCTGTCCAGATACTACACAGAAGGATTAAAAAGGCTGTTGAGGCGCCAAGGAGTACCCTTGAAGCAGACCGTGCAACAGTCCCAGTTCTATAACAAGATCTAGAACGTCTCCCGAACTCAGCGAAAATTGCCCAACGGGAGAATGGAAGCGATCGGGCTTGGTGTTGGGGTCAAAATTTGCACCCCGGTTGACCAAGTCAAAGTCAAGGTCAACCCCAAGACAGGTGGGCCCAAGCCTAGGTCAAGCGGGCCCATGCCCAAGTTGAGCCTGCGGCCAGCCTCCCTATGCCTAAACGAAATCATGTAATAAATAATTTTTTTGTAATTTTTTTATGCATGAATGGGCATAAAGCCAAATTTTTGTAAAGCCCATGGCTTATGTGCAAAAAGAAATGGCACATGAGCCATGGGATGGGTAAAATGCCATTTTGTAAAGCTCAAAAGGCTATATGTAAAGTGTATAGCCTATAAAGGCAAAAATAATGAAATATCTCAACAACTTTTTCTCTCTCCCAAAAAAAGAATTAAGATCTGTGATATTCTTCTTGCTCAAGGTTCTAAAACCTTCTTCTTCCTTTTGAATTAAATCAAGAGGTTTAGTCTTCCTTTTCCAAAACTAAATAGTTTTTCACCACAAAACCCACAAAGGGGAGCTTGGATTTTCCATCAGATCTTAAAAAGGAGAGCTTTTTAAAATCTAACCCCTCTTGTTATCCAAGAGCCGGCCAACAGAGAAGAAGAGGGGAGACCCATCTCTAAAAATCCCACTTTGGGAAGATCCAGAGATCAAGAGAGAAGCCCTTTTCATCATCTCCAAAAATATCTTAGGAGTTTAACTCCACTCTAAATCCACTTTCGGGAGTTTAAATCCTATTTCAGGGGCTAAAAGCCCCTTTTTCTCGCCGGCGCCCAAGCGCCCGAGTGCCTAGCGCCCAAGCGCTCAAGCGCCCAGCATCCATGTACCGGGCACGTGAAGCGCTAGCGCTCGAGCGCCTTGCGCTCAAGCGCCCCCCGTCTACGTGCCGGGCACGTGATGCACTAGCGCTCGAGCGCCCAACGCCCACGTGCTGTGCACGTGATGCGCCAGCGCTCAAGCCCCCAGCGTCCACGTGCCGGGCACGTGAAGCGCTAGCGTCTGAGCGCCTAGCGCTCAAGCGCCCACATGTGCCGGGCACGTGATGCGCTAGCGCCTGAGCGTCCAGCGCTCACGTGAGGCGCTGGCCCCACGTGTCCTTTGGGCGCTTTTCCCCTTATATATATATGTATGTATGTATGTATACACACACACATACTCTACAACACTGTACATTGAGTTCGCATGACCAGTTTAACCCGTCAATCAGAGGTTCTCTCGCTCCAAATGCGAGGGGTAATTAACGGCAGCTTAGTCCACGGTTGCCGGAGATTCGGATCCCCACAATCAATAAACCCCCGCATACCCTAGGCAGGGGGGATCTGTAATGCGCCTGACAAGAGCGCGCGCATTCCCATCTCAATGGGGTGACGAAAAACACCCTACAGATTCTGGCACGCCCGATGGGACGTATATCTCCTCCCATATTTCGGGTTAAATGTTCATGCAAACTCAATCAATTTACATATTGATATTTATACTAAAATAATGCTTTTTCATGCAGGACTTTAAGAGATCATTCCTCAACCATGTCTCCATGGACGATCTCAGCGCTCAACACAGCTCCCGTCTCCTACACGATGAAGATAGACGCCCGGACGGTCCTCCCGGCAAGTCTCGGACGACAGTGGGAAGAACCGCTGCTACAATTTGGCTCTATTCTGTTCGTGTCCGCTAACGCCATCCCAGCTCCTCAAGCTTCGGTAACAGACAAGCCGGCCTCGAAAGGCAAGTGGCCAAATGTGGTGATCTCGAGGGCACCACTACCCAAACGGTGTTTGAACGACTTTCCTTGGCCCCAGCTGGGGGCAAGGCCATCAACACCAACAAAGCATCAAGGCATCTCGGGCAAGCTCCAACGGCGCCCCTGACAACCTCTTAATTGGGTATCTTCTCTAAGATCCCCTCTAATCGGCTCACGAAGGCTTCCTGGATAACAGGTGCCCGCCAAGCCCTCAAAATAGAGAAGCTAAGACAGAAAAGGCTCAAATATAGAGCCAACAAAAGGGCTAGGGCTCCAGCTAGGCTGAACCTCATGAGGTTTGAAGAACAGGGTTACCCCGCCAAAGATGAGGAAATGGCTGGATATGTGGTCACACTGTCTACATGGTAGGCACGCGCAGCAAGAGCAAGGATGGGGCCATTACATCTCAAATCCAATCTGGCATGAATGTGGCTGTCACTTCCCAAGACCAGCATCCTCCGGAAGATAATGAAAATCCTCCCAGTGAAATTGATAGGCGGAGAGATCCCTCGGTTCATGAGGAGTCGAGCTCGGAAAGCGAAGATGAGCCAATCTTCCGTCCTAAGAACGCAGAGCAGCAGCTTCTACAAGAGCTCCGAAAACAGCTCAGAAGTAAAGACAAGGAGATGGCCAAACTTTACTCCAAAATTGACAACTTGACGAATGTCGTGATGCATCCCTACGGCCAATCCCCAAATTGACTACCGTATACAATCCACGGGCTCAAATAATTCTCATCATACCAATGCCCCACCGAAGTCACCCGTCCAGCGGCCGGTCTCCGCCCTTGGAATTATGCTCCATTTGGGAAGACCCACTCATGTGTCCTCACGATACGTGAGGAGAAAATCCCCGCGTGAGATCCTTACGACTCACAAAGGAAAAACACACTTGGGGGTCCTCACGACTCCTAAGGAGAAAATGCACCTAAGGAATCCCTAAGACTCGTAGGGAGAAAATGCTTTTATGGGACCCTTACGGCCCATAAAATTGAAAAGCCTTAGGTGATGGGGATCTAAACTTGTCTCCTAAGCCATCGCTTCCCAATAGGCAATGGCAAATGATGAGTCGCTCCTGGTACCATATTCCAGTGCAGCGATGCAGACGCCGGCCAAAATCCAGATCCCCAAGTGGTGAATGATGAGTCGCTCCTGGTACAATATTCCAGTGCAGCGATGCAGACGCCAACCAAATTCCAAATCCTATACCCCAACGGTGAATGATGAGTCGCTCCTGGTACCATATTCCATTACAGCGATGCAGACGCCAACCAAATTCCAAATCTCATACCCCAACGGCGAATGATGTGTCGCTCCTGGTACCATATTCCAGTGCAGTGATGCAGACGCCAACCAAATTACAAATCCCATACCCCAACGACGAATGATGAGTCGCTCCTGTTACCATATTCCAGTGCAGTCATGCAGACGCCAACAAAGTCCCGAAATTTTTCCGGCCCTACGGTCTAGATCATACATCCTGCAAAACCGTATACAATCCATGGACGTAAAACAACCCCAATCTCTCCCAAGTCCTACGGTGAGACTACATTCAAAGTCCCACCAAAAAAAATAAATAAAATTAAATAAAATAAATAAAATGGTATGTCCATAAGCAAAATGGGCACGGATGAAAACCCGAAAGGGCTCCGTGAGTAAAAACAGCAGGACTGCCGGTGAGTTTGTGAAAACCCGAAAGGGCGCAAACTCGTAAAAGAGAGATGAAATGCACTCGCAAAGTCCTCTCGACTTTGTGAGGAGAAAATTCTCGCGTGAGATCCTTACGACTCACAAAGGAGCAACACACTTAGGAGTCCCCACGACTCCTAAGGAGAAAATACACCTATGAGATCCTTTCGACTCGTAGGGAGAAAATACTTTTATGGGACCCTTACGGCCCATAAAACTGAAAAGCCTTAGGTGATAGGGATCTAAACATGTCTCCTAAGCCACTAATTCCCAAATCCTCCCGGGGTAAATGATGAGTTGCTCCTGATATTATTCCAGTGTAGCAATACTGATGCTAAAAGAATTCCAAATTCCTCTAAAATTCAAAAGTCCCGCCGAATAAGGCAAAAACCAAACTTATCAAACCAACCAATTCTAACAAGCTCTACGCCGGAATCATGCTTCATCTCAGAGTGTACCCCGCATCGAAATGAAGCTTTGCCTCGGTGTATCTACCTTCCCTGTCGGAATTATGCTTCGGCTCGGAATCAAACAGTGACATCCTCGTCGGAATTAAGCTCCGTCTCGGAATCAAGTCGACCAGCAAGCTCTGCGCCGGAATCATGCTTCGTCTCAGAGTGTACCCCGCGTCGAAATCAAGCTTCGCCTAGGTGTATTTTCCTTCCCTGTCGGAATTATGCTTCGGCTCGGAATCAACCAGCGACTTCCTCGTCGGAATTAAGCTCCGTCTCGGAATCAAGTCGACCAGCCAGCTCTGCGTCGGAATCATGCTTTGTCTCAGAGTGTACCCCTTGTGGAAATCAAGCTTCGCCTCGGATTATCTGCTTTCCCCATCGGAATTATGCTTCGCCTGGGAATCAACCTCTGCATCAAAATTATGCTTCGGTCAGAATGTCTTCCGCTCTTCAGAATGATGCTCCGGTCCTTGGAATTATGCTCTGACCCTTTGGAATGATGCTCCGCTCTTCAGAATGATGCTCTGATCCCTGGAATCATGCTCCGCTCATCGGAATGATGCTCCGATCCTCGGAATTATGCTCCGATCCCTGGAATCATGCTCCGCTCCTCCAAATTATGCTCCGACCCTTTGGAATCATGCTCCACTCTTCGAAATGATGCTCCGATCCCTCGAAATTATGCTCTGACTCTTCGGAATGATGCTCCGATCCCTGGAATCATGCTCCTCTCTTCGGAATGATGCTCGGACCTTTGGAATCATGCTCCGCTCATCGGAATTATGCTCCGATCCCTGGAATCATGCTCCGCTCTTCGGAATGATGCTCCGATCCTCGGAATTATGCTCCGACCCTTTGGAATCATGCTCCGCTCTTCGGAATGATGTTCCAATCCCTGGAATCATGCTCCGCTCTTCGGAATGATGGATCGTGTAAGTCTACGCTAGCGCCCCGGCCGTCTACAGACGCCAAAATGCGGAACAAAAACTTTTAACTGGCGCTATCGTATACTTTAACCCGGATCTGCCATTATTGCTAAACTAATAAACTGTAAAGAGTGTAGAAAGGTTATACCGAACGATCCGAGTCCTTCGTTCTTTAACCATCATCCCACGCTCCGTTGCGGCTGCTCCGATCTCGTCGATCTCCGATCTCCTCGTCGAGGTGGCACCACGTCGACGATTCTTTAAACGGGCTCCCGCCTCTGACTTGAGGCAACTCGATCGTCAAGTTTGCCAAAAGAGACGACCAAGAATGATGTAGAGAATGAGTAGATGACTTTGTCTCACTTCGTCCAAAGCCGTGGACGATCGGTTAATGAAGTTGCCGATGGAAATGAAATGGAACAAGAAATGAACTATGAAATTTCCATGCATCCAAAACTTTAGTCTTTTCTTTTTGCAACCATAATTTTCTCAAGTGAGAGAGTGAAGGAGGAGAGAGAGGGCCGGCCATATTTATCCAAAGAGGGAGGTGAGTGTAGGAGAGGGGAGAGTAACCTTAAGCAAAATATCAAAGCAAAAACAAAAAGAATTAATGTAAAGGATGACTCATTAACCTTAGTCATCCTTTCATTAAAAGCACAATAAAAGCTCTAATGACTCATCATGTCAAGTCACCCTTTCTAGAACTTTCTAGAAGCATGACTCACCCTTATCCAAGAAAAGATAAATCCGTCTTTAACCGAATGTTAAAAGACGGCTGATAGAAAACTGGAAACTGGCAACTTCCAAAAGTGATCCTGAAACGACTTTCAGGATAACCCCGAAACTGTATAAATATACCCGCATTTGTATTACGACCGAATACAAATGCAACTGAGACAAAGATATTATACCTACTCAATATAATACTCGGATCCGGCTTAAACCAAAGCCGACCAGTATCATCTGCCCGAAAAATAACACGTGCGTAAACGCACGTGCATTTTCCGAACCCTGCCATAAAACCATACAGCCTCTACAACGTTTCGCCCGAACTTGGGAAACTGTCTGTGGGGGACTCTAATGACTCGTCAGTACCCTGGCAGTGGGTTTAACCACAAACCGTCAGCGGCACTAGCTATGCGTAACGGCTGCCCATGGACTGACCTCAAGGGAGGCTGATGAGCGAACTCATCTTGAAACCCTACTGAGCCTAAAAGTGACAATGTATATACAGTCCGGTCCGTTCGTCTATGAGTATCGCATATCTGCTTAGGGGGCTAGTAACGTCAGACCCCCAATTGCAGTATAAGTCGTGTCGGAGTGTAGCCCAATAACACCCTGAGATACTACTGGAGTACCTACCAGTAAATCTCCTGCCACGGCCGTGGGCTTTGTGTAATGGCTCTCCTAGACATAGCACGATCTCGCCCCCAATACCGGGAGAGACGAATCCCCTGCCGATCCGCTCACGTGCCTCCATATGGCTCGGGACTGTACCCAAAAACTACCTGTTTGCACGACTCCTTTGAGCCGTGGTAGGGTAGAAATCAAAGCACAGTGGGAACTCACACGAGACAAATGACGACCTCAGGTCGATGAACTAACCTGTACACATGTCACCAGGGAACTGCTATCTGACGATAGATATAGTACTAACTAGCAGATTCCCGGCGAGTCCTGTCCGGTGTACTCATAACCCAATGAGCACCTGTATACATCTTAGGTGATCCAACTGACACCAGTGGCTTGTGAGACCGGCCACCGCCCCTCGTCGGGGTCTCGACTGTATACACTAGTCTACTCCGGAGTATCGATGCCCTGTCTCGAAACTCCCACGACTAGGGACCACAATTAAGGATATGCATATAAACTACCCAACTCTCACGTATATGATCGCCATCATACTGTTGGTAGTAAAGCAAGATCCTAAGGGCTCTATCAAAGTGTAACATGTAATCAGTCACCTGAACATGTACACGACTGATAAAGGCAAACCAGATAGCATACTATCATCTCGAGTAAGATTGTCCTACCGGTATAGGTCCTCCGCAATCATTGCAATCACGTACCCACGATCCAATAATTGACTATGAGGGCACTATCTCCAACAATCTCCCACTTGCACTCAAGGCTAATCATTGCGATGTCGACTACTCACAGCCCGTGTGAAACCGAACATCCAACTCCTCTACTAATCAGTATCACAAAGCCCGTTTGTAAAACTATTGTGTTCGAGAAATAGCCTTAGTGAGTGGTTCCGCCTAGAAGTTTCTTTCTATATCTCTCTTAATCTCAAGTTCGCGGAGAAAACCATCTCCCGAATTGAGTAATACCTGTCTTAGAATATGTCTGGATATCTGATGGGACCTAGTTCATAAATGAACTCCAAATCCAAACTTCTTAGACTGTATCGATCACTGAACCTAATCAGTATCGGCACCATGCCTCCCTCAGTATCCTCTTGGACCACCTGTCCATAATACTGTCCCTCGTCAGAGGGAAAACTGTAACTCTGACAATCACTCTGTCATCCATGTCACCTTTGAAGCTTGGAATGATAATCGTCTCCCGAAGGAGGCTGCCGTCATCAAATCCGTAGAACATGTACTTATGTTCTAAAACTGCTTCCTTATGTTTCTCCAGGATTGGATTAATACAAACTTATTGCATCTAGTGCTAAAACAACATCTGGTGTGGTACTTGACATCTCATGATTGACTCAATTGCCTAAGCAAGTGATCTGCCAATCATGCACATCCCTCTCCCCTTTAGTCTATACGACACCTTTAGAGAGGGTGACTCCATCACCTGCAGGTACACCACCATTCTAGGAGTCATCTATTCTAAAAACCATTAGAATACTGTCAAAGTACCCACATTGGGAAACTACCCAAACCCAGATCTAAAACCATAGATCTAGAAACCAGAATGTCAAATATTATATCCACATCCTGTCTGGAGAAACAACTGTGTGACGACCACAGTACAACCGATCGTAGTATAGGAATTTTACTTCCTACTCTGTGTATGTCATTCAGATACCATGACATCACACCCTACTACCTTCTTAACAGATCCATCCCCTATTCTGATGAAGTCAAACCTATGACTGTCACATCAAAATTAGATGATCTATCTCCACTATAACTGCTCAAGTCTATAAATAGATATAAGCATCTTGCCCACTATGATTCCGCTGCTCCCACTGACTACGACAACCCTCCTACCGGGTCTCATATCCTGGAACAACAGTAGTGTCAAGTCTAGGTAGATAAGAACCTCCCTGTCACCGTCCTTGAGGCTACCGGAGTACCTCTCGGGTGTCTGAGGTTACCCACCAAATCTGCTGAGTGGTTATTGGAATGTCAAACCTGATTGAATATATAGGTCCTATTAAATTTTCCGTAATCGTTCGCGGTTCTGGAATCACTTCCAGTTCTACCATACTCCCACTACTGTTTTCTGAAAAAGATCCATTTTACTAAAACTGTGGCGAGTCAAGAACAATATCACTATTGATCTTCCAAATGGTAGAATATCAACCCTCGTCATAGCCAGGGTCAACCCACAAACAGCCATTACAGAAACGTGCCCTGAGTTATCCAGAGTCTGGTTTTAAGCATAAGCTGGACAGCTCCCCGTACCTTAATATCTTTTAAGGTACGAACTATTCTATATCCAATATAGAAACTTTGTCACTTATTTAATTGGGACCATATTCAAATCATGCAGCTGTCTCCAGTGCATATCAACTTAATGGAAAAAGGCTAATCAGCATTACTCAACTTAGGAATCCATCCAATTATGAGCAACCTGAAAGAGAAACACGTTTCTCAAAACTATTACTATCATCTGAATACCAATCACAAGAATCTACATCTTCGATCTCTTTGAAGAATCCCGATACTTGTGATACCTGGTTCTCTACTTTATTCTTATACCCACAACTTCTCAAAACTTAGACCTTGTATTTCTACGAAACACTCGTCTAAATACTAGAGAAGTTATAAGTAAACAGAACATAGTACGAGGACCTACCCCTTTGTCCTGATGGACACTTGGACAACATACAATACTCTGTATAAGTCCGCTGAGTTAAACAACTCAAAACTTGTGCGTCGTAGGTTGAAAACTGTACCCTGGCGATTTCCTCAAATATCACCAATTACAACGAATTCTGATATAATGAGGATAATCACCTAATTCCCAATAATTTACTCCCACTCATCATCTGTAAAACAATACGGATATGAGAATGAAACCTGGTAAATACATACCCTTGGAGTAAGTGTCTAATCGGGAAAACAGTTTTTCTTTTAACAATGCACTGAAACATGAAAATGTTTCGTAGGGGTATCCTGGTATTCATAGCAATGCCTCTTCCATAATCCAATTCATGACTTCAACCGTATATTTTATTGCCATCTCTCCAAATCCCTTTATTTGTCTTTAGTCGTTACCTTCTGTACACCATCGTTAGGCTAAATGGTTTTCTTCCTTCCCTACCGTTCGGCACCAGCCTATGGTTTGGAAGAAGACTATCCAGTAAGCATAATAGGTGTACCCTCCTAAACCAAGGAGTACTCGCAACTGAGAGAAGGTGATGATAAAAGACAACTGAATAATACCTTATTCTTTTAAAGGTGAAATAGGAGTGGCGATGAAGTACGCGGTTTTGGTCGTGAATGATATCAGTCACAATTTACTTTGCCCTCTTTCTAATCCCTTTATTTTGTCTTTACATATTACCTTCTGCACACCCTACTTAGGCTAATTGGTTTTCTTCATTCCCTACCGTTCGGCACCAGCCTATGGTTTGGAATAAGACTATCCAATAAGCGTAATAGGTGTACTCTCCTAAACCAAGGAGCTCTCGCAACCTGAGAGAAGGTGATAATAAAAGACAACTGAATAAACCAATTCTATTTCTCCTGAACCTGGATCCATCCTCGAAGAAGTCCCTTCGAGTTCATATATAACCATAAGATGGATCTATCCAATGGAAGTGGATATCCGTAGTAATACGTGTGTTCTGAGAAATGCAAAGGGTAAAAGAAGGAGTGGCAATGACTTATGCAACACAGACAATCCAAAAGCCAGTATTTTAAGAAGGTTCGGTCAACCTGGTCACTGAGTCATAGTCTAGGGTCGGTCAAAGGTCGCTGCCAAAGAGAGAGAGAAAAGAAACACTCTGCGTGCACTCTAACCTAGATCAGAATGGTTATCACTTTATCTAATCCGGAAACCTCCCACTGTCCTGTCAAATTCTCCTCCAAACCTAAAGAAGAATCAATCAGGATCACCCGAAGAGTAAACCAACTCATCAGTGGGAATCGGGATCCAACTCTCATCGCATGATAACGTGATGGAATGCATCCACGTTACTCATACTCCAGAAGGTATGCGCATACTTGGCAAGTTTCAGTTTCTTTAGAAACTCCCGATCTGATTTTTGCCCCATGCTCTTATAACCTTGGCTTTGGTCAAAGTGTCATAAGTCACATGCCAAGTTCTACCCGTCACTATCTTGTCAATTTGAACCCACCCGTATATGCCCCTGACTTTGGCCAATCGGCAGAACGACTGTCCCAAACTAACTCATCTATCTATGCAACAAATGAATACCCAGCAGCTACCAAACACTATGCCTTAACTTTGGCTAAAAATGCATAGCTTGAATACTACTGAATACCCAAAAGAAGTGACGGAGGGCTACGGCTGGTTTTTGGCGAAAAACCTTTAACGTAGTGAACTTGATATCGCTGAAGGAACCTGATAGCTTTTTAAAATATAGTGGCGAAAACCTTTTTCTAAAGAGGTCACTCCCGGTGAAGGGATCTCGGCTCTTTCCTCGTGGAATGAGGTGCAGGATATTCCACTGAATACCGCTATGCAAAGCAACTTGTAATCGACTATAGTGAAGTTATTACCCTGACGCATACTTCTGCCCAAGGGGTCAGTGCCGGTGAAGGGATATCGGCCCTTGCCCCGTCGAATGAGGTGCAGGATATTCCACTGAATACCGCTATGCAAAGCAAAAGGAAACGTCTTTGCAATAACACTTTTTAAATTTGTTCCAACAACATCCAAACAGGTTTGTTATCCTTTGCATTGATCAGAATCAACGCAGTCCCATCAATTGATCACACTAGAAAAGAACGAAAATAAAATGTACGTATATGCCATCCGCATTCGTCACTGGGTCCCGTCATCACCCGTTAGGTTACTTAACTAACGACAGAGCGGGGACTGGACTAGCGCGGGTGTAAAACATATACAACATCTAATAGTATATAAACCAATATAGAATAATCGCTCCAGGCGTGATAATATGCAACATTACAGAAAAGTAATAAGCATCACAGAACAATACAGATAATCTGGGATCCCCGAGTTTCACAGAGCCGCTGCTGAAACCCGACGTTCCCCTGTCGTATGGATAGCCTGTGCAATGAAACCTAGACCCCTACGGGTGCGGCAAGTTACCCGCCAAAACCTGAAGCGAGGCAGCCCCTTACAGCATAGTGAATGGACCACCCAGCACTTCACGGAATCCGGTAATCTTGGGCACCCCTCCTTGGGTCAACCTGTACCCCCTACGAGTGCGGCGAATAGTCTGCCAATTCTAGAGTGGGACCCCTCTGCCTCTCAAAGCCATGAGATGCGGACCCGTTGCCCCCCAGAACCCGGCTATCCGTGCACTCCGTCGCGGGGCAAAACCTAGTACAGTAATGAAAAATAGTACAATAGGTACATCGACCGCAACCTGGTCGTGCCCCAAAAGAATATTATACAACAGGCAGTGACGGCAGTCCACAAGTTGGACGCTCGCCCCGCAATATCAAATGTACAAATAAACACAAACTGTACTACCATTGCACACTGCTATCCACCACGACAAATCCGCAACATCACAGCACAACACAGAACATCAACGCGAATGTCACGTTCGCAAACCCGTCTAAAAGAACTATAGCAATCAGACGCGGTTTACCGATCAAATGACATTCCCGGTCGGAGATATTATGTAAGCACTGTAAACTAACGTGTTTAAATTTCGATCGAAAAAATATCACAAAGTGGGCCCCACGCAAATCTGTTGAACAGTAATAAAATCTGGTCCCAAAAGATATATACCAAAAACCCTAATTTCCAGAGAAGAACACACTGTCAAAATTTGGGAGCATGATCTCACCAAGTGGCCGCGGATGCGCGGCCAAACCATGGGTTTGGCCGCGTTTCCGCAGCGTCTTGGTGGAATCACGAGCCCAAATTTTGTTGGTGTTCTTAGAAAAGCCTGCTGAATTTTCTGTGATGTGTAAAATTAATTTTGGAACCCTTTTAAAATCGACAGAAACTGTCAATCTAGGATTTTGCAGTTTTTGATTTCCGGTTCGATCGATGTTTTAAACGCGTTAGCACAAGTTAGTATAGCAAAGTGCTAAGGCTCTGATACCACTGTAAGTCTACGCTAGCGCCGCGGCCGTCTACAGACGCCAAAATGCGGAACAAAAACTTTTAACTGGCGTTATCGTATACTTTAACCCGGATCTGCCATTATTGCTAAACTAACAAACTGTAAAGAGTGTAGAAAGGTTATACCGAACGATCCGAGTCCTTCGTTCTTTAACCATCATCCCACGCTCCGTTGCGGCTGCTCCGATCTCGTCGATCTCCGATCTCCTCGTCGAGGTGGCACCACGTCGATGATTCTTTAAACGGGCTCCCGTCTCTGACTTGAGGCAACTCGATCGTCAAGTTTGCCAAAAGAGACGACCAAGAATGATGTAGAGAATGAGTAGATGACTTTATCTCACTTCGTCCAAAGCCGTGGACGATCGGTTAATGAAGTTGCCGATGGAAATGAAATGGAACAAGAAATGAACTATGAAATTTCCATGCATCCAAAACTTTAGTATTTTCTTTTTGCAACCATAATTTTCTCAAGTGAGAGAGTGAAGGAGGAGAGAGAGGGCCGGCCATATTTATGCAAAGAGGGAGGTGAGTGTAGGAGAGGGGAGAGTAACCTCAAGCAAAATATCAAAGCAAAAACAAAAAGAATTAATGTAAAGGATGACTCATTAACCTTAGTCATCCTTTCATTAAAAGCACAATTAAAGCTCTAATGACTCATCATGTCAAGTCACCCTTTCTAGAACTTTCTAGAAGCATGACTCACCCTTATCCAAGAAAAGATAAATCCGTCTTTAACCGAATGTTAAAAGACGGCTGATAGAAAACTGGAAACTGGCAACTTCCAAAAGTGATCCTGAAACGACTTTCAGGATAACCCCGAAACTGTATAAATATACCCGCATTTGTATTACGACCGAATACAAATGCAACTGAGATAAAGATATTATACCTACTCAATATAATACTCGGATCCGGCTTAAACCAAAGCCGACCAGTATCATCTGCCCGAAAAATAACACGTGCGTAAACGCACGTGCATTTTCCGAACCCTGCCATAAAACCATACGGCCTCTACAACGTTTCGCCCGAACTTGGGAAACTGTCTGTGGGGGACTCTAATGACTCATCAGTACCCTGGCAGTGGGTTTAACCACAAACCGTCAGCGGCACTAGCTATGCGTAACGGCTGCCCATGGACTGACCTCAAGGGAGGCTGATGAGCGAACTCATCCAGAAACCCTACTGAGCCTAACAGTGACAATGTATATACAGTCCGGTCCGTTCGTCTATGAGTATCGAATATCTGCTTAGGGGGCTAGTAACGTCAGACCCCAAATAGCAGTATAAGTCGTGTCGGAGTGTAGCCCAATAACACCCTGAGATACTACTGGAGTACCTACCAGTAAATCTCCTGCCACGGCCGTGGGCTTTGTGTAATGGCTCTCCTAGACACAGCACGATCTCGCCCCCAATACCGGGAGAGACGAATCCCCTGTCGATCCGCTCACGTGCCTCCATATGGCTCGGGACTGTACCCAAAAACTACCTGTTTGCATGACTTCTTTGAGCCGTGGTAGGGTAGAAATCAAAGCACAGTGGGAACTCACACGAGACAAATGACGACCTCAGGTCGATGAACTAACCTGTACACATGTCACCAGGGAACTGCTATCTGACGATAGATATAGTACTAACTAGCAGATTCCCGGCGAGTCCTGTCCGGTGTACTCATAACCCAATGAGCACCTGTATACATCTTAGGTGATCCACTGACACCAGTGGCTTGTGAGACCGGCCACCGCCCCTCGTCGGGGTCTCGACTGTATACACTAGTCTACTCCGGAGTATCGATGCCCTGTCTCGAAACTCCCACGACTAGGGACCACAATTAAGGATATGCATATAAACTACCCAACTCTCACGTATATGATGGCCATCATACTGTTGGTAGTAAAGCAAGATCCTAAGGGCTCTATCAAAGTGTAACATGTAATCAGTCACCTGAACATGTACACGACTGATAAAGGCAAACCAGATAGCATACTATCATCTCGAGTAAGATTGTCCTACCGGTATAGGTCCTCCGCAATCATTGCAATCACGTACCTGCGATCCAATAATTGACTATGAGGGCACTATCTCCAACAGATCGATCCCTGGAATCATACTCCGCTCTTCAGAATGATGCTCCGATCCTCGGAATTATGCTCCGACCCTTTGGAATCATGCTCCGCTTTTCGGAATGATTCTTCGATCCCTGGAATCATGCTCCGCTCTTCCGAATGATGCTCCGATCCTCGAAATTATGCTCCGATCCCTGGAATCATGCTCCGCTCCTCGGAATGATGCTTTGATTCTCGGAATTATGCTCTGACCCTTTGGAATCATGCCCCGCTCTTCAGGAATTATGCTCCGATCCCAGAATTATGCTCCAACCCTCAGAATTATACTCCGACTCTTCGGAATGATGCTCCGATCCCTCGGAATTATGCTCCGACTCTGCAGAATGATACTCTGAATCTGCAATTATGCTCCGCAGATCGGAATGATGCTCCGATCCCCGGGAATCATGCTCCCCGAGGGATGCTCCGCCCCCGGAATGATGTTCCACCTCGAAGTCCAGCTTCAAGATCTATCAATTTCATGCACACAACTCAAATGTGCGGTGTGCATCTATTGATGGGGGCACTTTGTTGGGGTCAAAATTTACACCCCGGTTGACCAAGTCAAAGTCAAGGTCAACCCCAAGCTAGGTTGGCCCAAGCCTAGGTCAAGCGGGCCTATGCCCAAGTCGAGCTCGCGGCCAGCCTCCCCATGCCAAAACGAAATCATGTAATAAATAATTTTTATGTAATTTTTTTTATGCATGAATGGGTATAAAGCCAAATTTTTGAAAAGCCCCTGGCTTATGTGCAAAAAGAAATAGCACATAAGCCATGGGATGGGCAAAATACCATTTTGTAAAGCCCAAGGGGCTATATATAAAGTGTATAGCCTATAAACGCAAAGATAATGAAATATCTCAACAACTTTTTCTCTCTCCCAAAAAAAAGAATCAAGATCTGTGATCTTCTCCTTCCTCAAGGTTCTAAAACCTTCTTCTTCCTTTTGAATTAAATCAAGAGTTTTACTCTTCCTTTTCTAAAACTAAATAGTTTTTCACCACAAAACCCACAAAAGGGAGTTTGGATCTTCCATCAGATCTTAAAAAGGAGAGATTTTTAAAATCTAACCCCTCTTGTTATCCAAGAGCCGGCCAACAGAGGAAGAAGAAGGAGTCCCATCCCCAAAAATCCCATTTTGGGAAGATCCAGAGCTCAAGGGAGAAGCCCTTTTCATCATCTCCAAAAATATCTTAGGAGTTTAACTCCACTCTAAATCCTCTTTCAGGAGTTTAAATCCTATTTTTGGGGCTAAAAGCCCCTTTTTCTCGCCGGCGCCCAAGCGCTCGAGCGCCCAGTGCCTATGTGCCGGGCACGTGAAGCGCTCGCGCTCGAGTGCCTTGCGCTCAAGAGCCCAGCGCCCACATACCGGGCACGTGATGTGATCACGCTCGAGCACCTTGTGCTCAAGCCCCCAGCACTCACATGCCGGGAATGTGAAGCGCGAGCGCCTAGTGCTCAAGCGCCCAGCGCCCACGTGCCAGGCACGTGATGCGCTAGCGCCTAAGCGCACGGCGCTCGCGCGCCCAGCGCTCGCGTGCTAGGCACGTGAGGCGCTGGCCCCACACGTCCTTTGGACGCTTTTCCGCTTTTATATACATACACACACACACACATACACACACGGATACTCTACAACACTGTCCCCTTTTAGAAAAAAATTCTAACGGGGCGATGTCCCGCATCCCGCAAGGGGGCTGCTAGCCCCCTTGACCCCCAGACCGCTATCCGGGTAGAGGGACCCCCGTAAAAACTCTACGGGGCCCCCGATATATCCAAAACCCCTTCAAAACACAACACTGCACATTGAGTTCGCATGACCAGTTTAACCCGTCAATCGGAGGTTCTCTCGCTCCAAATGCGAGAGGTAATTAACGGCAGCTTAGTCCGCGGCTGCCGGAGATTCGGATCCCCACAATCAATAAACCCCTGCCTACCCTATGCAGGGGAAATCTGTAATGCGCCTGACAAGCGTGCGCGCATTCCCATCTCAATGGGGTGACAAAAAACACCCTACACTTAGATATATCCGATCTAAGAAACGGGAGCGATTCCATGGCTGCTACATCATACATGACTTCGATGAAGAAGGAGATACTCTGTGGGAAGATGCTAAACCTGAACCAAAACGAGGTCCCGCCGTGAAAATGCCAAGTCCGTCGTTCGAAGAACAGATGGACAAGCTAATAAAAGAAGCGGGTCAAAAGGTCCGGGATGACCATAGCCGCGAAATGTCCATTTACGAGAAAGCCAGAACGCAGCGCCTCCTTCAGCAGGCTACGAAAAATGACGATGCCCTTCGTCGCCAGCCCGTCATATGGAAGACTCGACGTGGAGGCAAAAACAAACTGATGAACGAAAAAAACGTTCGACAACAGCAAAGCGGGTCCAAGATGCCATGCGATCAAGAATCAAGTATCCGGGATTCGTCTCTTATAAAGAGGATGGGTCGAGCATATTCTTTTCCCCAAAACAAGATAAGGAAGATATTCAATCTTGTCATGAAACATCAGATGATTACCCTCCCGGAGTCCAATCACCCCGAGCAAGCAGACGAGGTCTCTCACCTGGATTATTGCTCCTATCATCAAGCGATAGGACATCCTCTCGAAGACTGCTTCACGTTCAAAGACTGGGTAGAAGACCAGTATCAGCAAGGCAGGTTCACTTTATCCAGTAGTTGGAGGGTAATCCCACCACAGAAGCATGAACCAAAAGCCACGTATGCAGCGAGAATAAAGCCGGATCAACATCGTTCTTGGAAGCGATCTCGTACCTGTCACGCGACCTGTCACGCAATAACGCTGTCAGGAGAAGGAGTACGCGAGGATATGGCTGACCTTCTCTGGTGCTTCGAAAATGATGTTGACGAGGTGATCTTAGAGTTTCCACCAGCACCAAAAGAATTGGAAGATGGGATACATACTACTGCAGATAACCACAGAAAAATTGACTTGGGGACGGCAAACGACCCACGGCCGACGTTCGTCAGTGAGCTGTTGTCAGAAGAAAAGGTGGCTACGCTCAAAAACGTGCTCATGCAGTATAAAGACTGTTTCGCATGGAACTATTCAGAGATGCCAGGATTAGATCCAGAAATAGCCATCCACAAGTTGGCGATATCTCCGGACGTCAAGCCAATCAAACAAGCACCAAGGAGGATGCGGCTCGAGCTTGAGATGAGCATCAACGCCGAAGTGAAGAAGCTAATCGACTCCGGTTTCATCCAGGAAGTTCAATACCCTGACTGGATTACCAACATCGTCCTAGTGATGAAGAAAAATGGGACAGTGCGCATCTGCGTGGACTTTCGAGACCTCAACAAAGCTTGCCCAAAAGATGATATTTCTGTACCGGTTACCGAGCTAATGATAGACAACACGTCCACTCATGAAATCTTCTCCTTCATGGACGGCTCATCAGGGTACAATCAAATAAAGATGCATCCCGAAGACCAGAAGCATACCGCTTTCCGAACCCCTTTGGGCATATTCTGCTACAAAGTGATGCCTTTCGGTCTGAAGAACGCCGGCGCTACCTATCAAAGGGCCATGATGAAAATTTTCGATGACCTCATACATAAAGTTGTCGAATGCTATATCGACGACCTTGTAGTGAAAAGCAAATCGCACGAGGAGCATTGGGAGCATCTAAAAATAGTGTTCCAATGTCTTCGGAAATACAACTTGAAGATGAGCCCTCTAAAATGCTCGTTCGGAGTCTCCTCAGGAAAATTCCTAGGATTCATCGTACGGCATCGAGGCATCAAAATAGACCCGTCAAAGATCAAGGCGATCATGGAAATGCCTCCGCCAAGAACTCCCAAGCAACTGCAGTCTCTCCAAGGGAAGCTTGCATATATCCGGCGATTCATAGCCAATCTCTCTGGCCAATGCCGCCCCTACGGTCGTCTAATGAAGAAAGGAAATTCGTTCGTCTGGGATCGCAAATGCCAAAGCGCACTAGGCGAAATCAAGCAATACCTGCAGAATCCACCGGTGCTGACCGCTCCGATCAAGGGAAAGCCCTTCATCCTGTACACGACAGCCCTTGAAGGTTCCTTAGGCGCGCTATGGTCATAAGAAAACGATCAAGGGAAGGAGAAAGCCCTCTACTATTTGAGTCAAGTTCTCCTGGGGGCAGAAAACAACTACTCCCCTATCGAAAAATACCGTCTGGCATTAATCTTCGCGATAACGAAGCTCAGACACTATGCGTTGGCGCATGAGGTTCACCTCATATCAAAAGTGGACCCTCTCAAATATTTGATGTCAAGAGCCATACTAACAGGACGGCTCGCTAATGGGCCCTCCTCTTGATGGAGTTCTCGATAACATACCGATCTTTCAAGGCAGTGAAAGGCCAGGACATCGCCGACTTCCTCGCTGAGCATCCTATACCTACCGACTATCCCTTGAACTGCGAATTTCCAGACGAGCACGCGTTTGACACGATCGACGGGGAGAAAGGAGGGAGTGATACCCGATGGGAAATCTACTTCAACGGAGCATCTTCTATGCAGAAGTGAAAGCATAACTCCCCCATAATCAAATCTGGGGTAGGCCTCATCTTCGTGACTCCACAGGGAAGGATAATGCGCTTTGCCTTCTCCTTAACAGAACCGAGGACGAACAATGAGGCCGAATATGAAACTTTGATAGCAGGTCTTGAGATCGCTGTAGACATGGGAATCAAAAACCTCCTCATATACGGAGACTCCCAACTGGTCGTTAGCCAAGTAAACGGTGACTATCAGATGTGCAAAACGGATCTGGTAAAGTACGGTGAGAGAGTACAACAATTGCTGACTCAAATCCCTGCCTACGCCCTGGAAAGCATACTGTGCACAGAAAATAGCAAGGTGGATGCATTAGTCAAGCTCGCTAAAGAACTGGCCAATGAAAACCTTGATGACGTGAGGATCGTCGTGCAAAGCCGTCGGATTCTTGCACCGGCAGAAATATCTCCGGAGTCGTCCGAAGAAAAGGCAGCGACCAAGCAAACGGTCTTACAAATAAAAGACCAGGAAAATGCTGAGGATTGGAGAGAAGTATTTATAGACTACTTCAAATCCCGTCAAACACCTGAAGATGGGTCCTTAAGACATCAGCTCATGAAACGAGCTCTATCCTTCGTCTTCGTCAATGATACGCTGTATAAGAGATCGTTCGACTCCATGTGGCTAAGATGCCTGGGAGCTGAAGAAGCAAGGAGAGTTGTTCAAGAAGCTTACGATGGACTTTGCGGTTCTCACCAAGCCGGGCCGAAGATGAAACCGAAGATCAAAAGGATGGGCTACTATTGGCCCAGGATGATTCAGGACTGTCTCGAATACGCGAAGCAATACCACTCATACCAGATTCACGGGGAATTTATCCATCAGCATCCAAATCCGCTACACCCGACGGTGGCTAGCTGGCCGTTCGAAATGTGGGGAACCGACATAATCGGACCCATTGAACCAGCATCGTCCAGAGGGCATCGGTTCATACTGGAGACAACTAATTACTTCTCCAAATAGGCAGAAGCAATACCGTTAAGAGAAGTGAAGACGGAGAATATCCTCCATTTCTTCAAGACAAACGTCATCTATCGGTTCGGCACTCCGCGATGGATTATCTCCGATAACGGGCCGGCCTACAGAAGCCATAAGATCAGCCGCTTCGTACAGTAGCATAATATAGACTGGAGATACTCTTCGGTCTATAATCCCCGAGCTAATGGTCTGGCTGAGGATTTCAATAAGACCTTGACGAAGATCGTAAAAGACGGTGTCCAAAAATAAAAAAGTCTGGCACGAGAGACTGGATGAAGCTCTCTGGGCATATCGAACTACGTTCAAAATAGCTACAAACACAACACCGTATGCATTGGTATTCGGCACTGAAGCAATACTCCCCTTAGAGATAGAGCTACCTGTTCCCCTCCGAAAGACGGCGCGACAGACGTCTTGCCTGAGATTCGAGGCATATGCTAATAGGTGCTATCCATCCACCTCTCCGAAGATGCCAAGTTGATTTATGGCACCGTGTATCGAAGGTTTAAACGGATGCGGCCGATGTAGCAGACTTCGTCAGATTCCCCCTCGCTTGAGGGGTTTTTGATTGTGGAGACGCTCTTCCCTGCAGGCGCAAGCCCCTGCAGTTAATTACGCTACCGAGTCGCGGTAACAACTTTCTTTCCATATGGTCACTTCGTGTCATGTGTGTTTGTTTTGTGTTCGGTTGCCCGTGGATTGTATACGGAGACTAAGTTATGCTGTCGCCCGTAGGACGTGGACTAGTCCAAATCCGTATCTTTTTTAGATTTGGTTTGGGGGGGTTGTGTTTAAGGATATGTTAGACTTATTTGAGGCTAAGATCGACTTAAACGTTCGTTAAGGACACGTTAGTCTAATTTTAGACTAAGATCGACTTAACGGGATCGTTTAGATCCGACAAGAGAGCAATTGGGGGCTCTATTGTTTAGTTTAGTTTAGTGACATTGCGGTAGATAGGTAGTTTAAGGACATTGCGGTCCAATGTTAGTTTTAAGACATCGCGGTCAAGGTTAAGGACATTATAGTCTGTGAGCTTAAGGACCTCACAGTCCGATGTTAGTTTTAAGACATCACGGTCAAGGTTAAGGACATAATAGTCCAGGAGCTTAAGGACCTCACAGTCCGATGTTAGTTTTAAGACATCGCGGTCAAGGTTAACGACATCATAGTCCATGAGCTTAAGGACCTCACAGTCCAGTGTTAGTTTTAAGACATCACGGTCGAGGTTAAGGACATCATAGTCCGGTATTAGTTTTAAGACATCTCGGTCGAGGTTAAGGACGTCATAGTCCATGAGTTTAAAGACCCCACAGTCCGTAGCAGTGTGTGGTTGTCGAGACCCGTCACCTCTCTGACGACGTTGAGGGATTACAACAACAGATATCAGAGGAGTAAATAGATGTACTCTCGAACCGGGTGTAAATTGATTGGGAGAGCAGTTATGCTCAGTTCAATTTATATTGAGGACTTATGGCCAGAATTGGGCTAAGTCCAGTTGAAAATGTTCAACATTTTATTCATGTTCTGCCTATTGGGCTTTTATTTGGGCTCTGCCCTTTTATAATGCATAGCATTGAGCTCTGTAATGCATAGCATTTATATTTGGCCTTTTAGACCTTTACTTGGGCTCTGCCCTTTATTAATAATGCATAGCATTTAGTGGTCTGATAGTGCGCCACGTGGCTTGTCAGGCGCTTTGCGCCAATCAAAGAGCGCAATGCGCTAGCGCATGCGAAAGTGACACGTGTCACGCTCTGCGCTAAGTGCAAGTTTGTTAGCGTACAGCGCTTTCTGAGTGCGCTGCGCCAATGAATGACACGTGGCGCGCTCTGGTGCAGTGCGCTACTCCAAGAGCGCAGTGCGCTGTTTTAGAAGCGCAAAGCGCAGATTGTGTCTGTGGTTGACACGTGGCGCATTCTGGTGACGTGCGCTAGTCCAGGGAGCGCAAAGGAGCATTTCAAAAGTGCAAGGTACTGTCCAATAGCGCAGAGCGCATCTTGATCAATTTAAGATCAAAGAACAAGTCTTTTGTTCTCTCAAAAGAGGTTCTACCTCAAGATTCAAGAACCAAGGTTCTTATTCTCATCAAAAGGCTGTGCCTTTATATAGATCAAATGATCTAAGAATGAAGTAAATTACTTCTTTTTTTTTATCTTTTTGATCTTTTTTGATCTTTTTTCTTTTTATTGAAGATCGTGATCTTATTCTTAGATCTTTGATCTTTTTAGAAGAGGATTCTTCTTTTTGTGAGATGTTTTCATCTGTGTTCTTCCAAGAATTTAATTCTTTACCTTTAAAGATGAAGAAGATGATCTTCTTTCTTCAAAGGCTTGCCTTTCTTTCTTTTTGAGATTTTTCTCAAAGTTTGCAGAGGGTTCTCTCTCTTCTGTATCTCTATCTGTGAGACTTGGAGTCTAGGGGCCTTTATATAGGGCCAATTGATTTGTTAAGTTAGTTACAGAGATCTTTCTCTGATTGATCTGGGAATATTTCCCCACCGTTGGATCTTTTATCCTAAGGCCTCTGTTTTACAGAAGACAATCTTCTTATTTTAATAAGATTGGAAAGATCTTTCTAAAATTTTAATTCTGAATGATTAATAATTTATTATTTAAATTTCAGGGCAGGCGCAATTGGCGCTAGCGCACCTGCACTTGACACGTGGCACTCAGCGCAGAGCGCAACACAACTGCGCTAGCGCGCCTGTGTTTGACACATAGAGCGCAGCGCAGAGCGCAGCCCAACTGCGCTAGCGCGCCTGTGTTTGACGCGTGGCGCGCAGCGCAGAGCGCAAGTGATCTGAAGCGTTGCTTCCTTTTAAAATTTGAATTTTGAAACAGAGCTTTGCTCTAATTGGAGGTGCGCTGCCTTGGGCGCAGCGCTCCTGGTGCTGGCGTGTCTGCTTTTGACACGTGGCGCTCTGCGTGTAGCGCAAGGAATCTGAAGCGTTGCTTCAATTTTTTGAATTTTGAAATTCAAACAGAGCTTTGCTCTAATTGGGGGAAACAAATGCCCCCCCCCCCCACCGTTGCGCTCACGTGGCGCACACGTGAGTGCAGCGGTGGCAACATCTGAGCCCTTGGATCAACTCAGAAGTTGAGGAGGTACTTCAGCGCCTATAAATAGGACCCTTGGTCATCAAATGATTATCATCTTCTCAAGATATTTATTTTCAGAGCCTTGCTCTCATTTTCAAGAACTTCAAGAGTTAAACTCTAGAAAATTTTAGGTAAAAATTAAGTTAAATTAAATTAATTTTAATTAACAGAGCCTTTCTCTCATAGATCTTTTGATCTAAAGAAAACCCCTTTGGGGTTTCATAAACAGAGCTTTGCTCTCAAGAATCCATAGATCTAAAGAGATCTTGTTTCAGGGTTTCTTAACCCATGAACAGAGCTTTGCTCACTGACAATGTGTAAATCTTTTGATCTTTTGATGAAGAACTCTTAAGAGCTTTTCATGGATCTCTAAGATCCCAAAACTTTAATTCTTAGGAATTAATTTTTCTTTGATGGATTTTTCCATCATTATTACAGAGCTAGGCTCTTTAAGGAATTTTATTCCCTTGTGACCAGAGTTTGACAAGTGTCACTCTGTGACAGAGCTTTGCTCTGAAAGGGAGATTTTCTCCTTGTCTCGAGGGATTTCTCATTTAATGAGAATATTCTTTGAGGATTTCCTCATTAATTGACAGTCTCATCCAATGATGAGGATGTCTTATTAACTAATGCATTGTCATCTGGATTGTGTGGGTCCCCCTTTGGTCCCCTCTCCACTGCATAGCAGTGTGGTACAAATTTTAAAGTACCAAGCGTCGGGCTTCTAAAATTATGATACTGATAATTGAATTTCGCTTTTTCTTGCAGGCAACATGTCTGCTGATCTTTCGTTCCCGTTTTTTCCGTTCAAAGGGAGGATTCCCTGAGGCACCGGTAGACCGGGAGGTTCTTGCTCTCATTAAGGACTACGACCCGGAGTACAAGAACCTTCATCTGTCGGGTAGGTGGTACAGCAAAATTATCAAAGGTCGCTGAAGCTTCTCTTGCGCGACGCCGTCGGATCCAATCTCATCAATTTCGTACGCAGATATACCCCCGGTGAACTATGCCGTGGAGGTTGTAAATTAGAATTCGGAGGGTCTTCTTCAGCCTTCGATTGCTGCCATACCCGTGCAGCTGCCAGCAGCCGTGGATATTTTGGGGCGGCGCATTTGCCAGGGTGAGTCGTGCCCTTGGGGACAACCCTACAACATTGGATTGACCCCTCGACATTCGGTCGGGTATTTGCAGTGGGCCAGGTACATCTTGTCAGCGAAGAAGGCGCATTTGCTGAAGATCGGTCTGTACCCCGCAGTTTACGCCTCGCTGTTCGAGTACCCTGCTCCTCCGACGTGGTGGGTTAAGGCGTTCGTGGAACAATGGAACATCCCCACCCATACCTTTCTTCTGACGGACAGGGAAGTTTCCATCCCCCTAGAAGAATTTGCTGAGATTTCCGGTCTGCTGGTGAGGGGGGAGCACTATGAGGAGCTACTTCCTCCGGATGAATATGTCTTCGCCACCAAGCCGTTGGTAATGGACCTAATGCCGGAGAATGCTATTCAGCACCAGTTTCCGAGTCTGGTAAAGGTGCTGAATATGTATGAAAGTCTTTACTAGGAATCGGGAGGCCAGGGAGTTAGTTTCGCAGACTTCATCGCCCGCTTTCTTCGACCGGAGATTCTATCGCAACGGGGCTAAAAATTTGCGAAGCTTGACGACCCCTTCGGCTTTGGCTTAGATCGTCGACCAGTACTGGAAGATGACCAAAAGGTTTTTTACCACCCCGATACTGCAATCATCCCCTTATCGGAAATCGCCGCCCCGGGCATCGACGAGGAGACTTTCTTTCTCGGGTTTCTGGGGCTATGGTTGTGCTGGTTCGCGCTCCCCATGCACCCTCGCTATATGAGGCCATCTGTCTTCTACCCAGTGCATCGGATGGTGGCTGGTATACAATTGTCGATTGGAATCGCCGGGCTGGCCCACCTGTACCATGGTCTCAGTGTGGCGGCGGACGCAAATGAACCGGGGGTGCAACCCGCCAATTTTCCGATGCACTACTTCACTTTGTGGATGGAAATGTATGTGCTCGGGGTATTTGGTATTCATAAGAGACCCTCGTTTTACGAGAAGTGCAGACTCCCGAGAGTTATGCTGCTGATTGGCGCCTCTATTGTGAATCCGCCTCCGCGGGAAGCTTGGGGGTTGCTTCTTTGTCCGAGCACGGTCAGAGCAGGCATTTCTTTCACGAACAAGGTCATGACCATTGGCCCGGAGACCTCCAAGGCGGTGTTGGCGTTGCGTGATACTTTCAAGGACGGGGCCTCCGTATTGAAAGCCCGGGAGATTCTACATTTATACTCCATCCGGCCGGGCTTCCTTGTGTTCAGGCAGAATGATTTGGCGCTTTTTATGAGGTACAACCCCCATCGGTTCGTCCAACAACTAAGCTATAACCAGGGGGTCCTACTGGAGGCGTTTTTGGAAGAGCCTGCGGCCACCAGGGAGGGAATACGGAGCACTCTGCACCACTTTATGCGGTTAAACACGGGCTCCCACTTCTTCATTAGCGAGCCAAGTTGCATTCCAAGGGCCCTCAACGTGTACGGTGCTTGGTATCAGCACGCGATGGGTGCTGTTATCCGGGAAGAGAAGCGGCTGCTGCTTGATCGCAAGGGTGCGCCCCCCGCCAGCGATCGCAACGTCCCCTAAGGCGAAGGACCCCTGTCGTTCCTCCACTAAGAGGAGATACTGGAGATGAGCCTCCGCGTGTGCTAAGCCCTCCGCGTGGATTGCCTCGTGATTCTGTGGACATGCCCCTAGCTCCCCGTGCTCCCATGAAGACGGTAAATGTGGTTTCTCCTGAATCCGGCGTGGGCTCGGACATCGGGACTGTTCCCCCAATCTGAGCAAGGCTCATTTGAATTTTGAAAATTCAAAATTTTCTGAAGCAACGCTTCAAATTCCGTGCGTTGCGCAGTGCGCAAGCGGTCCACAGTGCGACACGTGTCTGCGCAGTTGCGCAAGCGCACCGCTGCGCGACACGTGTCTGCGCAGTTGCGCATACACTGTTGCGCAAGTGCACCGCTGCGCGACACGTGTCTGCGCAGTTGCCAATCACTGTTGCGCAAGTGCACCGCTGCGCGACACGTGTCTGCTGTTGCGCAAGTGCACAGCTGCGCGACACGTGTCTGCGCAGTTGCGCAAGCACTGTTGCGCAAGTACGCAACTGCGCGACACGTGTCATTCAGTGAGGAGTTGCGCAGAAACAGAATAAAAATTTAATAAAATCTTTTCTGTTCTTTCCAAAACCAGAAGATTTTCTTCTGCCTTTGGATCAAAGATCCAATGGTGGGAAAATTCCCAAAAATCATTCAGGAAAGATCTTGTTAACAAATTCAACAAATTGGTGAGCACTATAAATAAGACCCCAGACCTCATTCGAAAGGAATCAACTTGAAGAATCAACTTCTGGCAAAAAAAAAGAGAGAAGAGAAAGAACTCTTGAAGACTAATCAAGAACATAAAAAAGGTAAAAGAAACTTCTTTTGGAAGAAGAGAAAATTCTCTGAAGAACAGAGGATTAAAAAAGTGAATAATTTAATAAAAATAAAAAAATAGTGCTTTGCACTTGTGGTGAACCCTTGGTTCTGTAAAATCAGGGAAAACAAGAAGAAAAACTTGTTTTCCTTTGATCCAAATTTAGATCAAAAGTGTTATGCACTTTTGTTCTTAAATCTAAAAAAAAATTCTTGGGGTTCTGCACAAATGCAACTCATTATTTAAAAGGGCCTGGCCCAAATCAAATTACAAAATAATAAAAGGGCAGAGCCCTGTTTGGAAAATTCTTGAGGTTCTGCATAAATGCAACCCATTATTTAAAAGGGCCTGGCCCAAATCAAATTGCAAAATAATAAAGGGGCAGAGCCCTGTTTGGATCGATTTTCCAGTCGGGCAAAGCCCAAAATAAATAAAAAATTTGGACTTAACCCAATCCTGGCTGTAAGTCCTTAAATTAAATTGATTGAGCAAAATGGCTCTCCTAAACCAATTCACGACCGGTTCGAGGGTACATCTCCGAACTCCTTTGATATCCGTCGTTGTAATTCCTCAACGACGTCAAAGAGGCGACGGGTCCCAACGACCACACATCGATATGGATTGCGGGGTCCTTAAACTCGCGGACCGAAACGTCCCTAAACTAATATCGGACCGAAACGTCCTTAAACTAATACCGGACCGAAACGTCCTTAAACTAATACCGGACCGAAACGTCCCTAAACTAATATCGGACCGAGACGTCCCTAAACTAATATCGGACCACCACGTCCCTAAACCGGAATATGGACCACTACGTCCCTAAACTGGCGATGGACCACCACGTCGTTAAACTGGCGATGGACCACCACGTCCCTAAACTGGCGATGGATCACCACGTCCCTAAACTGGAACAATAGAGTCTCCAAATGCTCTCTTGCCGGATCTAAACGGTCCCGTTTAAGTCGATCTTAGCCCCAAACACGGCTAACCTATCCTTAAACATTCACATGAATTATAAAACTCCCAATCAACTCTGGTTCGAGGGTACATCTCCGAGCTCCTCTGATACATGTCGTTGTAATCCTTCAACGACGCCAGAGAGGTGACGAGTCCCGATGGCCATACATTAAATTAATCACTACGTTAAGTTGATCTTAGTCTCAAACAGGACTAACGTATCCTTAACGAACGTTTAAGTTGATCTTAGCCGCAACGCGACTAACGTATCCTTAAACTAAAAACACCAAACCCAAATCTAAGTAAATACGGATTTGGACTAATCCACGTCCTACGGGCGACGGCATTACTCAGTCTCCGTATACAATCCACGGGCAACCACGAACAAAACAAACACACACGACACGAAGTGAAATTCTGGAGAAGGAGAAAGTTGTTACCGCGATGCGGTAGCGTAATTAACTGCAGGGGCTTGCACCTGCAGGGAAGAGCGTCCCCACAATCAAAAAACCTCTCACCCTGAGGGGGAATCTGACGAAGTCTGCTACATCGGCCGCATCCGTCTAAACCTCCGATACACGGTGCCATAAATCAACTTGGCATCTTCGGAGAGGTAGACGGATAAAACCAAATAGCATCTGCCCCGAATCTCAGCGTCAGGACATCGCAGTCCTGCGCGCCGTCTTTCGGAGGGGAACAGATTCTGGCACGCCCGGTGGGACCTTTTCCTCTTCCCACTCCACACTTCGTGTGTCGTCTTCGCGAACCAATCGCGGTTTTGTTAAATGGTTGTCTTCGGATTTCAAGATGCTAAGATTTGGTCTTTTGTCTGGCGCAGAACTCAAGATTCAATGGCCTTCAACTGCACCAACTGCTCGAAATGCCACTGCAATGGACGCTCCACTTCACCAGGAGGTGTGACATATGGGCCCCAAGCGGCTTCCTTCCTTACTCTGCCGGTAGACCAGGTGACCCAGGCCACCACCGGCCTGTTTTTCGGGACCATGGTCCCACCTACAAGCTTCTCTATGCCGATATCCGCACCGGAAGCGAACAAGAAGTCGGTGTTCGACCGGCTCACTGCTACCACGACCCCTGTCAACGGGTCGCCCGCTACTAAACCGACAGCCTCCGTTTTCACCAGGCTAGGTCAGAACTATAAAGTGGTCGTCCCAAAGAGGGCAACGGCCGCTGCTTTGGAAGTCGTTAAAGCGGCTTCTCCCATCAGAGAGTCGTTCTTCACAAGATTGACGGTTCCCACTCCTCCCCCAGCTGGTCAGAAGGCATCAGTCTTCGATAGGCTGACATCAGCAATTACCCCACACTCAAACAGGGGGCAACAAGAAACCGTCTCGATTTCCGAGCCAGTCCCAACGGCTCGTCGTGCGCGACGTCGCCATTGGCAACGAATAAGGAAAGCAGGGGGCAACTCCCCCTCAGGGCTAACCCCACCAGCTCCAGTGGTGGAGGTCAACGCTGCTGTTCCAACCAGGAACAGCTTTGAATTGCTGAGGAAGGTGAGAAAGAACTCCCCAATTGCCGCATTGAAAAGGTCTCCTCCGCCCATGGAAAAAGCCCCGGAGACAAAGCAGGAACAGCCCCCTCAACGGCTGTCGTCAAAAATTTATAAAGTTTGGCGGAGGGTTCAAGACTCCGTGATTGACCCAGACCACTTTCGTCACCAGAAAAAGGCAAAGGTAGAAAAGGACAAAAACCGCCCCATTAAACAGCAGGGGGCAACAAATGCTAGGATGCCCGCTTCAACGGCTCCTTCAACCTCAAAGGTCCATAAAAGGAAAAGGCCAGAGAAAGCTCCCGTGACACTGACAAAGTTTAAAAGCGGTGAACCTAAGCGCCCCAAGTCAGGGGGCATAACAGTTCATACGGTCTATATGGCTTCTGGAAAGGAAGAAAGTCCTACTTCTACGGGTCACCGACCACTTACCCGATCAGTGACCAAGGCTCAGGAGCAGCAACAAAAGCTCCAGGAGATGATGACTACAATGGCTGCACTCACGGAGCCAAAAGAGAACCCTGGGACGTCCTTAGATGAACGTCAAGAGGAAGAGACCGACGCCGAGTTCCTCCGCCGAGTACTAGAAAAGAGAGACAAAGAGGCTGCTGAACAAGCAGCCAATATACAGCGTATGGGCCTCCTCTTCCAGGACATGATAGGGATGATGATACAACCAGATCCCCCAACTGAAGAACCCCCGATCGTCCTTGGGGATGATAAGGGAGAAACATCAAACCCTTAGCCCGTTCTATCAACGGCTAGAGAGGATACAATCTCTAAAACTGATCTGGACGAATATATAGCCCAGCAAATAAAGGTTCATCACGCGGCCGAAGCAGCCGGCCACGTTGTAAAAACGGGGTGGCCATATCCGGGCTGGTATGACCAAATCAAGTACCCGCCGGGTTACACAATTCCCAAGTTTCATGTCTACAAAGGGACCGGCAATCCCCATCAACATGTTGCCCAGTTCAGGGCGCTTTGTGGTAACACCGGCGGCGACGACAAGCTTTTGCTGCGCCAGTTTGTTGGAAGCCTATCAGATACGGCATTTGAATGGTATTCTGAGCTTCCCAACGACTCTATTAAAACCTTTGCGGAGATGGAGCTGCTCTTCACCCAACGTTTTGCAAGTGCCAGCGAGCGTACCCCGATGACGGCACTGATTAATGCCAGGGTAAAACCCGGCGAGACATGGGTTCAATACGCTATACGGTGGCGTAATCTATGGTCTAAGTGTGAACAGCGCATAGAAGAAGCCCCTGCGGTGGGAATGTTTGTTGGAACCCTTGATCCACAAGCAACCATCTCACAGTTTATGATGTTCTTCAAGCCGACTTCCTTCCAGGCTTTGATCGACAAATTGGCGCAGATGGACCAGATAGGCCATAAACCCCCTCTCCCAAAGCCGGACTCCCGAAACGATAAAGGAAAGGGAAGAGCGATCATCGTCGCTAATGCCCAACAACAACCGAGCGACTCGAAGCCGGTTGCTCGTCCAAAGAATATACGCCCATACGTACCCCTTGAGGACAGGATGGGACGTCCTTACTCCTTCCCCCGTGATAAAACAAGGAGGCTATTCGAGCTGGCATTGCGCAACAGGCTCATAAATCTGCCAGATCCAAAACGTCCGTCGCAACCAAGTGACGTCAACGAGCCTAATTACTGCCCTTATCATCGAGTGCTAGGACATCCAATCGAGGATTGCTACGTTTTCAAGAATTGGCTTGAGAATCAGTACCGTCAGGGCAAATTTGCGCTATCTGACAAATGGAAGGTAAATCCCCCGCAGCCCCACACCTCTAAGGGAACGAATACGCTGGGGGCAACATGCTCCGTCATTGAAGAAGCTCCCTGGGAGGTTGTATTATCAGCCAAAACGAGGAGAATACTAAATGATCTTCAGACCTGTCCGGCGGTCAAGTGGAAGAACCCCTTGGAGCCGCAGGTTATTGAGGGGATGTTGAAGCCACGTCCGACTCCGAAGGCCGATGGTGGTAGTTCAAGCGTTCATAACCAGCCGTCAAAATCTTCGAAAAAGAAGAAGAAGAAATCTAAGAAGCCCGTGAAGCCTGGCGACAAGCGCACGGACTTACAGAAGAAAATCGCGACGCACTGGATGAGTACAACCAAAAGGCACAGACTCCCATTACGCTCCAAGATTTCCTTGATCACGTCTTTCAAAAAGAAGATGAGGGAGAAACTTCATCGGATGAATCCGACGAATATGTGGCAAGCTGTCATATGATCTCCCATATGACCACGAACGATGAAGGGACTTCTGGCACTAAAACGCCGGGGGCAAATACTGAGTCAAGGGTTCCGGAGTTATCAGTTGAAATGATTGGCGCGTTTCTTAATGAAGCTCGATTGAAAAGCAAAGCTGATCGAGAACGCGAGACGGCTATACTCGAAAGGGCCAAGCGCCAGCGACTTGAGGAAGGAGCTGAGATGATCCCACTGGAGCAAAATGCCTTCACCGCTGACAAAAGCCGATTCAAGATAAAAAAGAAGTTTGCTAAGGCCATATCGATGGGCATGAAGCTACCACCCTCCGAAGAAAAAGTTACTGGCATGGTAGAAATGCACCCCTCTTACTGCTTATATCATCAGGAGGTCTCGCATCCCACTCAAGAGTGCAAGGCTTTCGATAGATGGTGGCAAGGATACGTCGCTAATCAACAACGCTTTAAACGGGAAAAGCGTAAGATTCGTCGGGAACAAGGAAACACGACCAAAGAGCTTGAAAGAACTGCCAGCAATTGTCACATGGTTAACACTACCAGGACACAAGTGCCTACATTTGGGAGCGACTCTGATGAGGAGCTAGAGCTTGCCCCTCTCTTTAAAGAGTCAATTTCGGGAAAAGAAGAGGAGCCAGCGGTTTGCGAAAATATCCGGCTGCGGAATCGAACACTGCCTGAAAAGAACCTCGGACCTTCGAATAGAAAAGATAAAGGGAAAGAAAAAGTCTCTGAAGACATCGTCTTAGATGACCAAGTTCTGGAAGAGCTAAACGCCGAAAACCCGCCGAAAAGAAATAAGGTGGATTACAACGTTCTGGCACATCTGAGGAAACTACCCTCTCAGCTTAGCGTCCTTGATGCCTTGTTACTATCAAAGGAGGCAAGGGACTCTTTGATTAGGGCGCTACGAGATCCAGACCAGTTCCAAGCTTTCTTAGCCGAAGAAAAGATGAAAGACGAATTAGAAGAAGTGCACACAGCCGACGTTGCTTTTGGTGATGAAGACCTTCTCCTCGGAACGTGTGAACACAATCGTCCCCTTTATGTCTCAGGATATTGCCACGACGTAAAGATAGGTAAAATCTTGGTCGATAACGGATCGTCTGTCAATTTACTCAATGTGCGAGTGTTAAAGGAGATTTGCATGAGTGTCCAACACCTCGCCCGAGACAAGATCACCATCTCCGGGTTCGACTCCCAATCATCGAAAACCCTTGGATCTGTGATATTGACGTTACGCTTCGGGCTGCTCGTCACAGATATCAAATTCCATGTCATAGATGCCAAGACGTGCTACAACGCTCTGCTCGGTCGACCATGGTTACACGAGTACAATATCATCCCTTCTACACAGCACCAGTGTATGAAATATTGTAGGGATGGTCTCGAGTACACTGTGGCAGGAAAGTTAAATCCGTTTTCCGTGAATGAAGTTCGCAAGCATGAAGATGTCAAATACTTCTTGCCGAGTTTCGAGGACACGGAAAGGTGTCACAAGCCGGAGAACAAAACTAATGCCACCATCCCTATCTTCGGCAGTGACACCGAGGAGGAGGAGGATATAATTTATTCAGGTCCATCCCAATCCACCAGGCCAGGACCATCCGTTCCTTCATTGATCTTCGGTAGTGATTCAGAGGATGAAGTTCATGCTGTATTCCCTGCTCGACTTTCAATACGGGCTTCTGCCGATGAAGAGCGAAGTCTACAGATAACCATGGTGCCGCTTGAACATTACAAAGAACTGGATGCACTCGACACCAACAGCGTAGAAGAATTGCAGACATTCTATATCCCTCCCGGACGAAAAGGCGAGAAGGCAATCCTATTCTACCGTTCTGAAGAAAACAAGGTGGAAAAAGAAATTTGGCATGGCGCGGATCCCACGCTCGACAGGCTTCAGCCTATCCGTCTTCCCAGATATTATACCGAAGGTTTGAAGAAACTGCTGAAACGCCAGGGGATGTCCTTCACACAGACCGTTAGAAAAGCCAAATTCTATGACAAGGTCTGGAACACTCCCGAGACTCAATGCAAACTGCCTAACGGGAGAGTAGAAACAAAAGGGCTTGGGTACATCCGGTCAAAGAAACGGGAGCTAATAAACAGCTGTTATGCCATGTATGACTTTGATGAAGAGGCGGATGCTCAATGGGAAGACGCTAATCCTGAATCAGCAAAAGTTCCTGATGCAAGACCTCCCAACCCATCGTCTGAAGACCAAATGAGCAAACTTACAAGGGATGCCAGTCAAAAAGCCCGAGATGATCACGATCGTGAAATGGCAATCTATGAGAAAGCCAAGACACAGCGCCTCCTTCAACAGGCGGTGAAAGATGAAAATGCCGCTCCTTGTCAACCTGCTACAAAGAAGGTTCGACGCGAAAGCAAAAACAAGTCGAAAGGCAAGAAAAGCGCTCGACAACTACAAAGCAGAGCTAAGAAGCCACGCATCCGAGAGTCGAGCGTTATTGACCTAGCCCTCATGAAGAAAATGGGTCGAGCATACTCATTTCCTCAGAACAAAATAAGGAAAATACTTGATCTTGCTCTAAAACATCAAATGCTTACTCTGCCAGAGTCTAAACACCCTGAGCAAGCAGGCGAAGTCTCCAACCCAAAGTATTGCTTTTACCATCGAGTAGTAGGGCATCCGCTTGAAGATTGCTTCACCTTTAAGAATTGGGTTGAGGACCAATATCAGCTTGGCAAATTCGCGTTGTCTGACAGTTGGAAGGTAGCGCCGCCGCAAAAGCACAAACCCGAAAACACAAGAATAAAACCAACTCCGCATTGGGATTGGCAGAAAATTCGCACCTGCCATGTGATAACAATATTAAAAGAAGGGTCCGAGGACATGAACAACCTCCCTTGGTGCTTTGAAAGCGGCAGCGATGAGGTGATCTCAGATTTTCCCCCAGCTCCGAAAGAACTGGAGGATGGAATCCATACCACTGCAGATAATCTCAAGAAAATCGAGTTGGGGACGGTAAATGATCCGTGACCGACATTCGTCAGTGAGCTACTGTCTGAAGAGAGGGTGGTTGCGTTAAAAGACGTCCTTGTGCAGCATAAAGATTGCTTCGCATGGAACTATTCCGAGATGCCAGGACTAGATCCAGAAATTGCTGTACATAAACTAGCAATATCCCCAGACATCAAGCCAGTCAAGCAGGTGCCGAGAAGAATGCGACTCGAGCTTGAGATGAGCATCAACGCCGAAGTCAAAAAGCTGATAGACTCTGGCTTCATCCAGGAAGTTCAATACCCTGAATGGATCACCAACATCGTCCCAGTGATGAAGAAAAATGGGACAGTGCGCATATGCGTAGACTTTCGGGATCTTAATAAAGCCTGCCCAAAAGATGATTTCCCAGTGCCAGTCACCGAACTGATGATAGACAACACATCCACTCATGAGGTTTTCTCCTTCATGGATGGCTCATCGGGGTATAATCAAATAAAAATGCATCCTGAAGATCAGAAGCACACAGCTTTCAGGACCCCTCTTGGGATATTTTGTTATAAAGTAATGCCCTTCGGTTTGAAGAATGCCGGTGCTACTTATCAGAGGGCCATGACAAAGATCTTCGACGACCTTATACACGAAATCGTTGAATGCTATATCGACGATCTCGTGGTTAAAAGCAAATCATACGAGGAACATATCGAGCATCTGAAGACCGTGTTTCAACGCCTTCGGCAATACAACTTGAAGATGAATCCTCTTAAATGTGCGTTCGGGGTTTCCTCGGGTAAATTCCTGGGATTCGTTGTTCGACACCGAGGTATTGAAATAGATCCGTCAAAGATTAAAGCGATCATGGAAATGCCTCCGCCGAGGACTCTCAAACAGCTGCGGTCTCTCCAAGGGAAACTCGCATACATACGGCGATTTATAGCCAACCTTTCAGGAAAGTGCCGTCCCTATAGTCACCTGATGAAGAAGGGAACCCCATTCGTTTGGGATCAAAAATGCCAAGGCGCACTGGATGAGATCAAGCAATACCTGCAGAACCCGCCGGTGTTGGCTGCTCCGGTTAAGGGGAAGCCTCTCATTCTTTATACAACCGCCCTCGAAGGTTCCTTAGGCGCATTATGGGCACAAGAGAACGATCAAGGGAAAGAAAGAGCACTCTACTACTTAAGTCGAGTTCTGCTGGGGGCAGAAAGCAACTACTCTCCCATTGAAAAACACTGCCTGGCGTTGATCTTCGCAATAACAAAGCTTAGGCACTATGCGTTGGCGCACGAGGTCCGTCTTATTTCAAAAGTGGACCCTCTCAAATATCTAATGTCAAAAGCCATATTGACAGGGCGACTCGCTAAATGGGCCCTGCTCTTAATGGAGTTCTCGATAACCTATCAACCTCTCTAGGCAGTGAAAGGCCAGGCCATCGCCGACTTCCTCGCTGAGCATCCGATACCCGCCGATTCTCCTCTGAATTGCGATTTGCCAGACAAACATGCGTTTGACACAATCGACAGTGATGATACCCATTGGGAGCTTTATTTTGATGGAGCATCTTCTATGAAAAAGCACAAACAAAGTACGCCAACGATCAAATCGGGGGTAGGACTTATCTTTGTGACTCCACAAGGAGGAATAATGCTCTTCGCCTTCTCCTTAACAGAGCCGAGGACGAATAATGAAGCTGAATATGAAGCTCTGATAGCAGGCCTCGAGATCGCCATTGATATGGGAATTGAAAGCCTCCTCATATATGGGGACTCCCAACTGGTCGTCAGTCAAGTGAACGGCGAATACCAAACATGCAAACCGGAATTGGTAAAATACGGTGAAAAAGTGCTGCAACTGCTAACCCAAATTCCCTCCTACACGTTGGAAAGCATACCGCGCGCGGAAAACAGCAAAGCAGACGCACTAGCCAAACTTGCTAAAGAACTGGCTGACGAGAACCTCGACGACGTTAGAATCGTGGTACAAAGCCGTCGAGTGCTTGCCCCAACAGAAATATCTCCGGAATCGTCTGAAGAAAAAAGAGCGAAAGAGGAGACAACCCTGCAAATAAAAGACTGGGAAAATGCCGAAGACTGGAGAGAAGTCTTCATAGATTACTTCAAGTTCCACCGAATGCCTGAAGAAGCGTCCATAAGACACCAGCTCGTGAAACGAGCTCTGTCTTTCGCCTTCGTCAATGATACTCTATACAAGAGGACATTCGATTCTCTGTGGCTGAGATGCCTAGGACCTAACGAAGCGAGAAGGGTCGTCCAAGAAGTTCACGACGGACTCTGCGGTTCCCACCAAGCAGGCCCTAAGATGAAGTTGAAAATAAAACGGATGGGCTACTACTGGCCCACGATGATGCAGGATTGCCTGGAATACGCGAGGCAATGTCATTCATGCCAAATTCATGGGGACTTTATCCATCAGCATCCCAATCCACTGCATCCAACAGTGGCTAGTTGGCCATTCGAAATGTGAGGAACTGACATAGTCGGCCCCATCGAACCAGCATCGTCAAAGGGACATCGTTTCATCTTGGCGACGACTGATTACTTCTCCAAATGGGCAGAGGCGGTACCGTTGAGGGAAGTGAAGATGGAGAACATCCTCCATTTCTTCAAAACGCATGTCATATACCGGTTTGGAACCCCGAGAAGGATCATCTCTGATAATGGGCCAGCCTACCGAAGTCATAAAATTAGTCGCTTCGCACAGCAGCACAATATAGACTGGAGATATTCCTCAGTTTATAATCCGCGAGCTAACGGTCTAGCTGAGGCCTTCAACAAGACCTTGACGAAGATCATGAAGAAAACAGTGTCACGAAATAAGAGAGATTGGCACGAAAGATTGCAAGAGGCTCTTTGGGCGTATCGAACTACATTTAAAACGGCCACAAATACAATGCCATACGCGTTGGTATTTGGGACGGAAGCAGTACTCCCTCTCGAGATAGAACTACCCTCTCTACGGGTGGCTGTCCACTACGAGCTGACAGACGAAGAAAATGCTCACCTTCGGTTTGAAGAGCTTGATACCCTTGATGAAATCCGGCTTCTAGCACAGCAAAATCTGGAAGCTTATAAAGCAAAGATGACGCGCTCATACGAAAGATTGACCCGACCGAGGACATTTTGTCAAGACGAACTCGTGCTAGTGGTCAAAAGGCCTATGATCCCCAATCGCGCCAATCGGGGAAAGTTCGAGCCAAACTATGAAGGACCGTACATCATTGATAAGGTCTACCAGGGTGGGGCCTATCTACTCATGGACATGCACGGTGAAAGGCCTTTCAGGCCAATAAACGGTCGCTTCCTAAAGAAATACTACGCTTAATGAGCCATAGTTTAGGTCAATGATAGATGACGACGACTATGTCCTCTCGCTATCTTCCTAAGCTTAAGCTTTATAAAGTAGCTGGCCTTCTCCGTGATGGACCGAAATGCCCTTAAACTAATATCAGACCGAAACGTCTTTAAACTACTACCGCAGCATCTTTAGGCTGACGAGATATAAAAAAACATATAAAAATAAAAAAAACGGTATGTCCATAAGCAAAAAGGGCACGGATGAAAACCCGAAAGGGCTCCGTGAGTAAAAACAGCAGGGCTACCGGCGAGTGTTCGTGAAAACCCGAAAGGGCGCGACCTCGTAAAAAAAAAGAGAAAAAGAAAATAAAAAGAATAAAAAAAACGGTATGTCCATAAGCAAGATGGGCACGGATGAAAAAACCCGAAAGGGCTCCGTGAGTAAAAACAGCAGGACTACCGGTGAATGTTTGTGAAAACCCGAAAGGGCGCAACTTCGTTAAAGAACCCTTATGGAGTCCTCTCGACCCTGTAAGGAGAAACCACCCGCGTGAGATCCTTACGACTTACAAGGGAACAACACACTTAGGAATCCCCATGATTCCTAAGGAGAAAATACGCTTGCGAGATCCTCACGACTCGTAAGGAGAACTCTCTTATGGGACCCTCACGGCTCATAGGATTTGAAAGTCTTAAGTCACAGAGACCTAAACCTGTGCTTAAGCAAACCCCCACAAACTTCCAATGTTGCCCTACAAGTGGTCCAATATTGACCCTTGTATACAATCCACGGGCGCGAATAAACATTTCCCTAGCCAAATTTCATCCATGAATGGGAATACGTTCGCATGGTAAGCAACCCTTATAAATCCCCTCGATTTATGAGGAGAAGACCTTCCTGTAGGATCCTTACGACTTACAGAAGAACAAAATACTTAGGAACCCTCACGGTCCCTAAGGAGAAAATACACCTACAAGATCCTCACGACTTGTAGGGAGAAATACCTTCACGAGACCCTTACGGCTCATGAAGCCAGAAGTCTTAGCCGACAGGACCCTAACCCTGGTCGCTAAGCCTCCTTTGTTCGACAGTGACAGAGGCAAATGATGATTCGCTCCTGGTAATATCCCAGTTGCAGCGGCGCTGATGCCAAAATCGGTGTCCAATTTCAGGTTTACGGCGAAAAGCCAGTAGGCCGCACATGCATACGAAATAGCCGAAATGATAGGGCAACTTGCAATAAAAAGCAGCAAGTAAAATGTATGCATGCAAAATAGCCGAAATGATTGGGCAACTCGTAATAAAAAGCAACGAGTAAAAATAAAGTAAATAGCCGAAATGATTGGGCACCGCGAAAAATAGCCGAAATGATTGGGTAATCGCGACCTTCGCGATATAAAAGCTGAAATGATAGAGCATCGCGGAAATAAAATAAAATAAAAAGAAGAAATGATAAAACTCCGGCCCTACAGTTAAGATCACATCGATCCCTGTATACAATCCAAGGGCGTAAACAAAGAAAGGAACCATACTTCCCCAGCGGATTCCGTCAAACGACGAAGCCAAACCTCAACGGTTCATTTTAACCAAAGAAGCCAGTGACTTCAACAAAAAATTCCTCGACTCACGGATACAAACACTTCTTGACGAGAGCCTCCTGATCCGCGTCGACTCGCAGAGCCACCAGCGCCTCCGTGGGAACCCTCGACTCGTTTCAAACCCCAAGGACACAAATAATCCTTGGCGCTCGGGAAACAAATAATCCCTAGCAAAATCCTCGACTCACGGATACAAACACTCCTTGACGAGAGCCTCCTGATCCGCGTCGACTCGCAGAGCCACCAGCGCTTCCGTGGGAACCCTCGACTCGTTTCAAACCCCAAGGACACAAATAATCCTTGGCGCTTGGGAAACAAATAATCCCTCGCAAAACTTCTCAACTCACGGATACAAACACTCCTTGACGAGAGCCTTCTGATCCGCGTCGACTCGCAGAGCCTCTAGCGCCTCCGTGGGAACCCTCGACTCGTTTCAAACCCCAAGGACACAAATAATCCTTGGCGCTCGGGAAACAAATAATCCCTAGCAAAATCCTCGACTCACGGATATAAACACTCCTTGACGAGAGCCTCCTGATCCGCGTCGACTCGCAGAGCCACCAGCGCTTCCGTGGGAACCCTCGACTCGTTTCAAACCCCAAGGACACAAATAATCCTTGGCGCTCGGGAAACAAATAATCCCTAGCAAAATCCTCGACTCACGGATACAAACACTCCTTGACGAGAGCCTCCTGATCCGCGTCGACTCGCAGAGCCACCAGCGCCTCCGTGGGAACCATCGACTCGTTTCAAACCCCAAGGACACAAATAATCCTTGGCGCTTGGGAAACAAATAATCCCTCGCAAAACTTCTCAACTCACGGATACAAACACTCCTTGACGAGAGCCTTCTGATCCGCGTCGACTCGCAGAGCCACCAGCGCCTCCGTGGGAACCATCGACTCGTTTCAAACCCCAAGGACACAAATAATCCTTGGCGCTTGGGAAACAAATAATCCCTCGCAAAACTTCTCAACTCACGGATACAAACACTTCATGACGAGAGCTTCTTTGACTCACATCTCGGGCAGTAAGGATTCAAAAACTTGCTTTCTGAACAATGGGACCCTACAAGTCAATCCTAAATGGTCTCTTGCATACTATTCACGGGTCTCACTCTCTGAAGTCGATTCTCGACAAAGAGGGAAACAACCGCTTACGAGCCCTCTCGACTCGTAAGAGGGAGAAATTCTCTTATAGGATCCTTCCGACTTATGAGAGAAAACCACACTTGGGAATCCTCACGATTCCTAAGGAGAAAATCCACCTGTGAGATCCTCTCGATCCGTAGGGAGAAAAGTCTCTATGAGACCCTCACGGCTTATAGAGTTGAAAAGTCTTAAGCAGCAGATCTGAACCTGCGGCCTAAGCCATCGTTATTTCTTAAGAAGGTCGGGATACTCGTCCCAATCGTCCGTCAATCATGGTTATTAAGGTGGCGTACTGATAATAAAAGAAAGGAAAGACGGAGAAATGACACAAGACATTACAAAATGTGTATCTTTTATTCATAAATATTGATTGAGTACAGGATACATTGTGCTAAAGAATAAAAAAATATGTACATATACTTTACAAAGACAAATGATACAAGGAGAATTATTGGGAAGGAAGCGTCTTGCACAGATGTAGCAATCGCTCGCATATGTCCTACCATGCCTTCTCTTGCTCGGCTACCGCCGCCAGCTCTGCCTCCACTTGGGCTCGTTGCTGCAAGACCGACGCAAGCTGCTCCCTCACGACTTGATAGGCAGCCTCCCGACTTGGGATATCGCGCTCAGCTACGTCAAGCTTCCGCTTCAAGTTTAGCCCATGGGAGATGCGCTCCAAGAGACCCTCAAAGATAGTTTTCACTTGGGCAGCATTTGCCTCAACCTCAGCGCGCAGATGGGCCGTTTCGTTCGAGGTCTTTTGGCATTCCCTTAGTCTTTGAGCTGCTTCTTGCTCCAAGTGGCGGGAGTGCGAGGTGCTTTGCTCGAGCCAAGTTGTGCGTTGAGTGCTCAGAGCTAAAACTTCGAGAGAAGGGCGCGTCGACTCCAGCCGGTATAGACAAGCCTCAATCTTCCTGCAGTGATTAACCCAAGATCCGACGACGCCTTCGTCATGAAAAGTTACGAGCGCCGCCAACATTGGATTAACATCCACAGCGAAATCTACGGAAGAAGGGAGAGCATCCATGTCGAGCTCTTCGATGTACCCGCTCAGCATGCCCAAACTCATCACAGCACCCTTCGAAGACGGGCGTCTCAAGAAAGGGCCTGCCGGTAGAAGGACGCGAGACTCAAGAGGGACCAGAGTCGGAACAATAGCTGCAAAACAAAACATGGTTAAACGATGGTTCAAGAGATATTTAAGGGTTACAAAAAAAAAGGGGAATTTGCTATACCAGCAGCAACGGACGGCAGAGCCGGAAGGGCCAGTAGCGCGGCAGGTCTGGCATCCCCTCCTTCGATTTGTGGCACTGCAATAAAGAAAGGGAAAGGTCGGAAATCATTCAATTGCTAGAAAAAAAGGATGAACAAAGATATTGTATTGAACGTACACTCACCAGCGCCACTAGAGGGAGAAGCAAGTTCGGATGGGAAGGAGAAGTGTGGGAGCAACACTTGACATAGATGATCAAAGAGCACTCCTGAAAAGATGCAGTGGTATGGCGTTAGTCCATGAACTACACGTTTAAAAGATTAACCTGTAAGTCGCAAATCCATACCTTCCAACATCCGCGATGGCACGAGGGAAGACGGGGAAGTGACCACCGCCAAAGCAGTAGTTGACGGTGCTCCTTCAAGCAATAGAGCGTCGGCCCTGACCACACCTGCAAAGACAAGCTTGTTAGAAGAAATCGCAAGATATATAAAAAAAAAAGGGAAACGATAGTAACCCAAAACTTACCCGACGAACTGCCAGCCGAGACGGAGGCAATTCCTTCCTCCATTGACATCAGGCCACCACCCGTAGCCTCGTCACCCGACTCGATGGGAGCCGTTGTTGTGCTCGCAAGCCCGGGAGACGGTAAGGAACCATACGCGGGGAGGGCTATGATTGGAATATTGCCAGATTCTAGAGAAGGAGCGGCTGGCTCGTCCTCAGGAATCGTGACCACCTCACCCGCTACTCCTTCGGGACCTGCGGTCACGGTTGTTTCATCCATCGGCACCGTGACATCTCCAGCCTCAAGCGCCTCGATTTCTACTGCCTTCGGCTCGACAATCGTCTCATCTGCCGCCATTTCAGATGCGGCATCGATGACCTTCTCGGCAGCGGATCCTTCAACTTCTGTTCCAGGCGTCGTGGCCCCGATGACGTTGCTCACTGTCGGTTCGGGTTCAGTAAGTACCGCTTCCTCCGCTCCCCTGGGTTCGACGGTCGTCTCCGCCTCCCCCTCAGTTGGACTTGACCCTGCAAGATGAGATACGTATGAGCCAATAGCTTTACAATTCGTACAACAAGGTTCTAAAAGAAGTACAACCTGAAGCAGATTTATCATTGGCGCTCCGAACCGCGCGCGCCACTTGCCGACGAGCAGTAGACAGGGCAACAGGGGGCTCTTCGGAAGGAGTACTAGCGTGAGGAATGGTGCTAGGGCCCGCTCCCGTGGCCAAAGCAGCTTTCCGCGCCTTTGCTTCACGTCTCAACCGCTTCCGCTCTTCTCGAGCCGTTGAGACGGATGCTATCAGAGCTTCCTTGAGTGAAGCATCCTCATCCGTAGAGAGGGATGCCTCCAGATTTTTCAGAGCATCCCTCGTCGTTGCATCAAGCCGAGGCTCTTGCGGCAGCTTCGACGGAGCCGGGGCTTCGGTGATGGGCTCGGAAAGGATCCTTGCGCCGATTAATACAACCCCTGTAAAGAAACAAGAGAAGATCAGATTGACTATCATAAAGAGATAACAAAATTTCCGTATAAAAGAGAAAGGGATAAAACATACCGACGCTTGCTAGGGCACGTTTCTCCTCCTCCTCTTGGAAGGTTTTCAGGGAGGCAGCGATAGCCTCTTCAGTAGAGACACCTGTTAAAAATGGAGCAAATGTTAGTTAAATGTAATAATACAAAGTGCAATGAAATAACAAATAAAGCGTCTGATGATTACCGGACTCAGCGAGTTTACTCAGCATCGCTTCGAGCCTCGCCGATCGCTCCGAAGCTACAATGGCGGCAGCCAGATTAGTGTCTGCAGGGTCTACCAAGAAGCCCTCGTTGCTGCCATATTCACTTATGCCTTCGTTGGGGAGAGCCGCAGGCTCTAGGCTAAGGATCGCATCGAGGGATAAAGCGGACTTCTTCTTCTTCTGTCCGCCAGCTTTAGATCCACTCGGACCAGCTTTGCGCTTGGCAGTCACTTTCGGACGGCGAGTCCCGATATCCACTCCTGCGCCCGACTCTGGCGATACCACTCTGACCGTCTTTGTCGGAACACGGGGCGCCTTTGGTGCATCCACCGTAGTAGACAGTGGCAATCCACGCGGAGGAGCCAGCACGCGTGGTCGGTCAGCTCCGGCATCTTTTATCGGGAGGGTGACCTGGGTCCTTGGCTGCAAGGGAGCCTTACGATCACCGCCAGGAGGCGCACCCCTACGGTCGACCAGCAGGCGTTTCTCCAGTAAAATGATTGGGCCCCATAGCGTGCGCGCATACCAGGCCACATATGAATTAAGCATCTTAGGCACACAGCTAGGTTCACTAATGAAGAAATAGGAACCCGTGTTAAGCCGTATAAAGTGATGCATCGCATTCTTAACCCCTGCTGGCCAACCACGGGCGTTTCCAAGAAAGGCTTCCATCGGGATCCCCTGGTTGTAGCTTGATTGCTGGGCGAATCGATGCGGATTATATCTCATGAACAAAGCCGTCTCATTCTGCCGAACACCAGTAGACCGGCCGAATGAAGTAGAGATGGAGGATTTCCGAGCCTTCAGTACAGAAGCCCCGCCCTTAAACTCGTCACGCAGGGGCACCACCGACTTAGTAGTCTCCGAGCCTATGGTGATAACCTTATCCACGAAAGAAGTCGTCGCTCCGACCAAATGTGGGCGCAGGAGGAGTCCCCTAGAATCCCGCGGGGATGCAAACACAATTGAAACCCCGACTAACCGTATGACCCTCGGGAGTCTGTACTTCTCGAAGAATGAGGAGTCTTGTGGGCGCCAAACACCCCTCGCACGGTGCATCTCCATCCAAGAAACAAAGTAATGCATCGGGAAGTTAGCAGGCTGTGCCCCAGGATCATTGGCGTCCGCCGCTACGCTGAGTCCATGGTAAAGGTAAGATAACCCAGCAATTCCTACCGACAACTGCAGACCGGCCACCATCCGATGCGCCGGGTAAAAGACAGAGGGCCGCATGAAGCGCGGGTGTATAGGGAGCACAAAGTTGCATAACCACAAGCCCAAGAACCCAATAAAGAAGGTTTCCTCATCCATGCGGGGACGGAGATTCGGAGGAAAGCGACGATGGCAGCATTGGGAGATAGAAATCCCTCTGGTTATTCTCCGATACGGGTCGGCGATCCAAACCGAAACCAAAGGGGTCGTCAAGCTGAGCGAACTTCTCACTCTGCTCTGATAAGAACTCCGGGCGGATAAAGCGAGCCACGAAAGCTGCGAAACTGACGCCCTTGTCTCCCGATTCCAAATGGAGTTCCTCATAGATCTCCAAAACCTTCACCAAACCTGGATGCTGATGCTGAATGGCATTCTCCGGGGTTAAGTCAAAATACCAGCTGCTTGGTGGCAAAGACGTACTCGTCAGGAGGAAGCAACTCTCGTAATGCTCCCCCCTCATTGGCAGACCTGAAATTTCGGCAAATTCCTCCAAGGAGATAGAGGCTTCCTTATCCGCCCATCAGGAAGGTATGGGTGGGGATATTCCATTGTTCAACGAAGGCCTTTATCCACCACGTTGGAGGAGAAGGATACTCGAAGAGCGAGACGAAGACGGCCGAGTATAGACCAATCTTCGTCAGGTGGGTCCTCTTCGCCGATAAAATGTACCGGGCCCACTGCAAATATCCGGCGGGGGGTCGTGGGATCATTCAAATGTTATAAGCCTGTCCCCAAGGGCGTGCTTCGCCCTGACAGATTCGTCTCCCCAGAATATCTATCGCACGGCGGCGGCTGCACGGGGATGGCGCCGATTGCAAGCTGAAGGAGGTCATCAGAGTTCCAATTTTTAACCTCCACGGCATACTTCACCGGGGGTTCGTCCGCATAAGGAATCGTGACAATGGGCTCAGAGGGCGCGACGGAACTAAAACTGCGACAGCCTTGGATGATCTGGCTATACCACCTTCCCACAGATGGAGCTTTTTGCACTCAAGATCGTGATCTTTAATAAGAGCGAACACCACCCGATCTACTGGCGCATGGGGGAACCCTCCTTCCGAGCGAACGAAGGGAAAGACAAGTCGTCAGACATGTTTTCTGTGGAAGACAAAAAAAATATACATCATTAGTGGCCTAACGCTTGGCATTATAAAAAAAATAATAAAAAATAAATAATAATAAAATCTTGTTCCACACTGTGATGCAGTGGGTAGGGGACCAAAGGGGGACCCACAAAATCTGGATGATATGCATCATTTAATAAGACAATCCCATCATCAGATAGGACTGTCAATTCATAAAAAGGGCCCAATTAGGATACACCCATTGGTGGGGGAAGTCCCTGGAGACAAAGAGAAAATCTCCTCTTTTAGAGGCAAAGTTCTGTCACAGAGTGACATATGTCAAACTCTGGTCCTCAGGGGAACAAGATTCCTTAAAAAGAGCATGGCTCTGTGGTAATAATCAAAAATTCATCAACACTTAGAAGAATTGAAAAATCCATGAAAAACTCATAAAAAGAAATTTTCAGTTCATCCAAGAGGCAAAGCTCTGTTCATAGGGTCAAAACCCATTGAACAAGACCTCTGTAAGTCCTGAGAGCAAAGCTCTGGTGGAGAAGCCCCAATGGGGGGTTTTTCTTTAGATCAAAGATCCCAAGAGCAAGGCTCTGTTGAAAGAAACCCCAAAGGGGTTTCCTTTGGATCCAAGATCTGCAAAGAGCAAGGCTCTGATTAATTAAATTTAATTTGAATTAATCTGATTTTTATTACCTAGAAATTCTAAGTTCTAAACTTGAAGTTCTTGAGAGAAACCAAGAGCGAGGCTCTGAAAATTTCTAAGCTGAGAGCAAGGCTCTGAGAATTAAAATTCTTGAAAAACGGTAAGAATTACCAAGGACCAAGGGTCCTACTTATAGGCGCCTGCGCCCCTTCAACTGACCCCCTGATCCAACGGCTAGGATCTCGCCACCGTTGCGCTTACGTCGCGCCACGGTAAGCACAACGGTGGGGAGGCATTTGTTCCCCCAATCTGAGCAAGGCTCATTTGAATTTGAAATTCAAAATTTTCTGAAGCATCGCTTCAAATTCCGTGCATTGCGCAGTGCGCAAGCGGTCCACAGTGCGACACGTGTCTGCGCAGTTGCGCAAGCGCACCGCTGCGCGACACGTGTCTGCGCAGTTGCGCAAACACTGTTGCGCAAGTGCACCGCTGCGCGACACGTTCAGTGAGGAGTTGCGCAGAGAACAGAATAAAAATTTAATAAAATCTTTTCTGTTCTTTCCAAAACCAGAAGATTTTCTTCTGCCTTTGGATCAAAGATCCAATGGTGGGAAAATTCCCAAAAATCATTCAGGAAAGATCTTGTTAACAAATTCAACAAATGGTGAGCACTATAAATAAGACCCCAGACCTCATTCGAAGGCATCAACTTGAAGAAATCAACTTCTTGCAAAAAAAAAAGAGAGAAGAGAAAGAACTCTTGAAGATTAATCAAGAACATAAAAAAGGTAAAAGAAACTTCTTTTGGAAGAAGAGAAAAATCTCTGAAGAACAGAGGATTAAAAAAGTGAATAATTTATAAAATAAATAAATAGTGCCTTGCACTTGTGGTGAACCCTTGGTCTGTAAAATCAGGGAAAACAAGAAGAAAAACTTGTTTTCCTTTGATCCAAATTTAGATCAAAAGTGCTATGCACTTTTGTTCTTAAATCTAAAAAAAAATTCTTGGGGTTCTGCACAAATGCAAACTCATTATTTAAAAGGGCCTGGCCCAAATCAAATTGCAAAATAATAAAGGGGCAGAGCCCTGTTTGGATCGATTTTCCAGTCGGGCAAAGCCCAAAATAAATAAAAAATTTGGACTTAACCAGTCCTGGCTGTAAGTCCTTAAATTAAATTGATTGAGCAAAATGGCTCTCCTAAACCAATTCACGACCGGTTCGAGGGTACATCTCCGAACTCCTTTGATATCCG